>CM077101.1:2801694-2828676 GCA_039619505.1 Cimex hemipterus | reverse complement strand
TATATATATATATATATATAGCACGTATATAATGTGTGTGTGTAACGAAATACGAATGATTTATTTTAACATTTTAAAATGACGTTTTATTGTTATTTTTCCGTTCGTTTAATGGGAAAAGAGAGGGACAAGACCGAGCAACCCCCATTGAGAAGAACAAACCCCTTAGAAGGCATTTATCCAAGTGGTCCGAAGTTGTCGCTTGACCCCATGTACAATGGTCCGACTAGTAGGTAAATAGTCTTTTATTTGAATTGGGATCCGCCCCTCCTCCACGAATATAAAGGTTCAGATTTATGTTGAATCTGAGTAGGGCAAAAAAAAATTTCGGCCCGTCAAAAGAATGCGATTGAATGACTGTCGGAGATCAGTTAGTCGTCGGGGTCCGGGGAGCTTTTGTCACATCCATTTATTGTGATCCTGGATCGGGTCCATTGCATTTAACCCCTGGGGTAAATCCGTGTTTGGATTGTTCGCCAACATCACACACGAGAGCGTCTAATAATTCGAATTTATCGTCGGCAAGGTTCTCGCTTCCCTCTTCAATTATTTAACCGTGATGACGACAAAAGAAAAATTATGGACGGTCTTATGACGTCTCATACAAGGGTAAAGTGAGTGAATAGCCAAAGATGAGATTTCATCGACGTCCAAGGGGTTTTGACCGCTCAGCCACAAAATACGCGTTAAAAATACTAGCATCTAGCTTATTTCTAATCTTTGTTCCCTTTTTGAAGGCCCGATAAGACAAATTCAATGTTACAGTGAAAAGTGGAGTGATTAAAAATTATTATTCGGAGATTGTGAGATGCGGTCATGATCTCCGATTAATCATTGACTGACGGTCGGTAAACTAATCCTAAACTAAATGCCACACACACGTAATTACAAATGTTGTGAAAATCGAGTCAAGTACGTGGAAAAAAATAACAAAACCACTTCTGTTTCATGCAGATGTACGTTTTAAATTATAATTAATTTTATATGCAAATGCTCATTACTCACATTTGGGACCGTCTAATCCCAATTCTCCTTTTCATAAAAAAAATATCTCTCAGATCTAGGCAAACCTTGGGGACTAAGGCCCCCTAAAAATGGTCCATTGGCTAAGCACTGCAGTAATAAGACACAAATTATCCTATGGCTTACTAATCTGGTGGACTAAAGCTCAGCTAAAACAAGTTACGCAAACAATTGACACGTACAACTAGCAAAGCTTTATATCACAGGACAGTGAAAACAACCCCCAGAATTAATTTGAAACGCAGGTATACCCATCTCTATTAGAAATATTTTATCGAGAAGAAGGAAAAGGAAAAGCTCATTTAGGCTCCAGAAACAAATAAATTAGATGGGAACCACTCAACTACAATCAATAAAATCAGACATGCATTTTTAGAAATGGGTACTGATTACATGATCCCGGAAACACTCTTTACACCATCCTATATAAAGTCTCAACAGACTGCAAATGGGAAGAAGAGGATGATGTGGTATGCACCTATCTCCAAAAACAAACGAAAGAAACCGGATCAGGCGTTTTCCATACATGCACAAAACATGAGCAACCAAACTCATTAGGGAAGTACACCTCACTCTTTCAAGCTGAAATACATGCCGTCAATGCTTGTCCCTTAGAAAATTTTAAAATTGGCTACACTTCAAAAAAAAATCCTCATAAGATCGGATAGCCAAGCAGCTATTAAAGCATCAGTATGTAAAAGAATCACATCAAAATTAGCTGGTAATTTCATACATACAAGGGATAGAGACAAGGGAATTTGATAACGAAAAAAGCACGTGCACGCTGGCCAGAGGAGGATCTGCAAGACCATAGGCCGTGAACCTATATTATATGCAAAAAAAATCCCTGCCTAAATTTTTGAGGTGATTACACAGTACACTTATGTTAAAACAACCTTCATTAAGATTGGAAATCTCACTACCTCTGTTAGAGCGCATCCGCTCATTGAAAGCATAACCTTTAGAGAAAATCCAGGGAAAGGAGTTGTAGCAACAACTTCTTCTTAAAAGTATAAGCCCGAAGTCTGCATTGCTAGGGAAAAATAAAACCTTTTTAGTTTCCATAATCATTATCATTATTTGCATAACAGAAAGGAATCGACGTTCACAGTTGCTAACCGAACCATGGGCCCAACACTGAGGATGGCGAGAAGTAGAAATGCAGTGATATGACTTTATACAGCACCCTGGTGTTTTTGACATAGGCCACAATCATTTTTATCAGATAACTTTGAAAAATAATGATTCATTAATTTATAAATAAGGCCCTTGTGCCATAAACGGTAAAAAGTCTTGCGCCAGTGTTCGGTTCTGTAGGAAGGTGACAATCGCATCAACGAATTTTCACATGGAGTTGTTTTATCTTTTGGACCTACAATTTATCTTCGCTCTTAATGTGTATAAAAGGTCCTTACAAACATTTTTTTAGAGTTTTCTCCGACCAGTTTGGTCAACCTAACTACCTTTTTCTGTCTACCAACAAATTAAGAGTGGCATCTAACAGATGGATTTTCTCACTTTACGCATCAGTCAGGAAGAAAAGTTGTTCCTCAAAGAAGTACACACACACACACACAAAAAAAACAGTACAAATCCCACCAATGAAGAACGATATAAGATGATCGGAAACGACCAAACTGCAGACTCACCACCCAGCAGATCCCATGAGTAAATCTCACACGTTTGTTTTTTAAGCTAAATTAATTAATTACAAGCGAACCGCTTTTTAATTAGAGGTTATTGAAATCTTTCTAGCGGACTAGGCTAGAAAAACTGTTGTGAGTAAAAAAAAAAAAAAAAGAAAAGAAAAAATGGTTTACAGCTCTAGAAAAGCCAATGCAATAAAAATGTATTGGCTAATTGTTTCATTAATTTAGTAGAGTAAATGGGAAATAAAATGTATAATTTGCCGTGAGCTTGTTTCTTTGAAGTAAAAGCTCATGTTGAGTTTGCCGAATTAAACGCTTTTTGAATTGAAATTATGAGAACAATGTATTTAATGTATAGGCCGAGTGAGTGGGTACACTTTGGTTACGCTTGGGCTCACCCTTTTTCAAAAGAGCTAACATTTAAATATAGCCTCGGGGCGAAGATTAAAAGCACTAATTGACGTGGAGGACGTCGCACACGGACAAAGCGCCTTGCCCGTAGGGAACATGAGGCAAAGGACCAACAGGCTCTTTATGTCTAATAATAAGGACTTACATAGGTACCGACTCTTATAAAAGGTGAGACTAATCCCCGCTTTCCCTTTTGTGAATAGGCGGCTTGTACTTCCCTAATTGAAAATGGCCATATTTTGCACAATATATGTCCTGACCGGTCGATCAGGAAATCAGCTGTCACACTGCGGGGAGAACGCAAGGGACTCGCCCTTTCATCGACAACCCCCGTTGTAAGGTATTTAAACCTGAAGAATTTGTTAAAAGGAGTAAACAAGGGTATTTTATTAGGACGCCTTGACACAGTTTTGTACATTTCAATACAGAGCCATCGAGACGTACATATGTACAGGTCGGAGACTTATTAATACTATTTATAATTTCAATTAATTATTCTTTTTGCATGATGGTTTTGATTGGAATAAAAAGTCAATGACACGAACGGGATTCGAACTCCATCTCAACCTACAACCGTAGGTTCAACGTCAAATAATTGAAAATGGCGAAAAAAAGGAAAATTCGAACTATTGTGAGTTGAGATGGAGAGTTAGTGTCCGAGAGGATCAAAGTCACGATAGCTCAAGTGGTAGAGCAGCGGCGTGTTTAGCGGAAGATCGTGTGTACGAATCCCGCTCGTGACACTAACTTCTTTATTTCAACCAAAACCTTCATAACAAAAAAACATAATGAACCGAAAGAAAACAATTGACCACTAAAACATAAATGGATTAGTATTTATAATTTAATTATCCTTGGCATAATTGGAAGAACAAGAAGAATAGGCCCATTTTGATCAACATTGATAAGCCAACTCATCATACAATCACTCAATTACATGGGATCTCTGAACATCCCATTTTTTGAAAACTATTTTATCCTACATGCTTCGTACAAAATATTACATGTATATTCATACAATAACCATAATTATAAAATGTATACATACAAATACACACACACACACACACACACACACACACACACATATACCCATATATACATCCCAGCACATATACATGCAGGGATATAAGATTTATTTTAAGGCGAAAAGGCAATTACTCAAAACTGTTAAATAGTAATGAATAACGTTAGTAAATAGAAAACTGATTGAAATCTAAATAAGCAAATAACGGAACATTTAACATCTTCCCCGGGAGATAAGAAAAGCGAGGAGAAGGGCATTTGTGTGGCTGGACACGAGCGATTCGACCACGGTGAGCTAAATCCTTTATTTTTCTGTAAATTCCTGAATCCTTATTCCTCCAGGGAGTGTGCCCGCTCCTTCTTTTAATTAAGAGTAATTGTTAATAGTATTTCTTTAAAATTGATCTAAAGTCTTAAGAAGAATTTTTTTGTTAACAAGGCATTTTTTTAGTTTGATCTATTACCCAGCACTTCTTATCGGATTTCAATTTTTTTTTTCAATTTTTCAAAAACACCGGCACCCTGAGGGTTTATATGACCTCTGCTGTTGCGAACCCTCGTAAAAAAAATTATCGGATTTCATAAGGTCAAAATTATACATTTTTATTTTATGTGAGTGGCTGGATATTTCCTTTTTTCCCTGTTCTTATTTTCTTTTTGGAAAAAACATAGAGATGTTCAGTCGGGGACCAATGGTCCATTGAGACGACTAACAAGCCTTCTTATCAGGTGGCCACTTTTTATCTTGCAGTAGGCACTTCCGTATCTAAACACTACGCAGTTGTTCTATTAGTTGGCACTTGTATGGCTTGTTCTACTGGAAAATTTGCCGTGTAGGAGCATGATGAGGATCACTATAGACGAAAGCGGAAAAATCATCTGTTATTTGGGCCGTGTTCGGTTAAGATGTGGTTGGCGGATAGTTGGATGTGCTGCTGGAATCTTTCGGCAATTTTGGTAAAGAATTTTGCACTTGACCAAATAATTTCCCATTCTTCTTGACTCTCTTCGTAAAGCTTATTTATGATTGATATGTTTGGAAGCTTGGTGTATACCAAATTTAAACGTCGTCGGTAGATGCTAATTTGGCCAGTCTATCAGCTTCTTCATTCACCTCTTCCGCAATAAGCCTTAACCAAACCTAGTACATTAATATTCTATTTCACAAGATTTTGAATAGTTTTCCTTATTTGCTCAGCAGAAAACCATGATTGACATAATTAATAATTGATACTATAAACACTTGACTGTCACTTAAAATGCTAATTTTGGCAATATTCCCTTCGGCTTTTTTAGTCATAACCTATCACAAGCTTTCTAGAATGACCAAGGGCACTCTGGAAGGCCCTTGATTATTAAAACATTCCAGATACAGTCCATATTTTGCGTAATAAATTTTCGAACCATTCTAGAAACAGACAAAAGCTCTACCTACACCGTTCCCTACCAGCTTCCATCACTATATAAATACATATAATCACCATCGGCCATCTCAATAGGATCTGCCATCTGGAAACTCTTTATATTGCAGAGGCTTATCATACTCTGTGCCTTGAAGCTCACCATTACCATTATTTTCTAATTATTTATAACTGAATCCGCCCACACAGTTGTACTTGTACCCTGGTCTGCCTACGTATATAGTATACAACGTGGGAAGTTTATGAGCATGTTAGTACTCCTTTTCCTTGTCTTTCATGCTCATTTTATTTCAAAGGGAGCCATTAGAGCGTCTCCATCTGACTCTCTGCTTTTATATCAATCGTTACATTACTACGTTAATACCTTAAAATGCAAAACTCTCGTTTGTACCCAGGTTGTCAACTACTGACTACAGAATAGATACAAAACGTAGGATATCACCAAAATATAGAGACCTAGTTACACTCACTCCCCGAAGTACTCAATATTCCTGGGGGAGGAATTGAACAACCTCTTTCATCTAATAAATTACGCCATTCCCCTAAATGAACATAATCACAACACTCAATTCAAAGATAGAAATCTGGTTGCACTCCTCCCCGAGAGAACTCGATATTCCTCGGGTATGGTTAAGTAACCCTTTCCTTTAATGTTAATAAATTAAGTTCGTTCCAATAAATTAACAACAACACAAACACTAAATCGACAGTCCTTAAATACCGCTGTAATGCCCATTGACTAGGCACAGGTCTGACGATGTTCCAAAATATTGCCTCAAGTCTTCTAAATTAAAAATAAAATCAACAAATTAAATAGGTCTTTGATTGCATATCAGGCAACCTAAGCGGTCGCTTTCTTAAGATTTATTCTCAATAGATCTGTAAGAGTAAATCTTTGGCAGGTTGCTTTTTTATTTTTTATTTTTAGCCTTTATAGTTTAATTAGTTACCTTCTAAACAGACAACTAAACAAATTTTCTTTCGTTTTTCAAAATCCGTTTTTTCCCAGGCTCTCTCATCCAAACTGCATGCTGACTTGTGAAAATAACCGTTCATGTGGTGATCCGAGAAGGGTCGGGAGCAGTCGGTCCCTCTTGTAAGGTGATCAGATGAAAAATTTCATCAGTTCTGAGCGGGCAGAAGGGAAGAGGGCCGAGGCGAGAGGGGGCGGAATCATCGGAGAAGGTAATGACATGAATGTAATTGAAAGGCTTATAGGGAGCGATTGATGAATCGCAAAACCGGCAATTTAGCATTTCCCTAACAGAGGGCAAATAAACCGTGTCCGTATCCGGGGAACAAACGACACCGATGATGACCGCCAGTTTGTCACGAACGATGTTAACAAGCCGCCCATATGTCCGTCCATCAGTCATCTCCCGATTATTCGACTCCCCGTTATGAGATGGGGTCCGGAGTTAAATGTTCTAAAGCAAATCAGGAGTTAAATAGACCACGATCACTGAGATGAGTGCGGCCCCGTTAAACGTCCGACCGATCTGGCTTCCCTTCGTCCTTTTCTGAGACAGCAGTTGGACGATAAAGGGATTATAAGGGTATTTACCTCTGAAAAAGATATTTCTTTTTCCATTGGTGTACCAATGATGTATACCTTGGACTATCTGACTATTACAATATTAATAGAAAGTTAACAGATTTGATTTCATTGGAAGATTCGTTTTGAGGTATGAGGTGTGAACCTGTGAATGGTCATTCCCGATCTTTTTTGGTCTGTCTAAGCTAGCTCTTTTGGCCTGGCAGGTGCGTTTTCAACTTCTCGCCATTCTCAATGTTGGGCTAGTGTGAATTTTGGGTTAGGCATTGTGAACGCCGGTTTATTTCTGAGAGATAGACTTGAACGAGAAGGAGAAGTGTAACTAGATGAACCTAAAGTGTGAAGAGAGGTGTTTACAATTTTGCGTCGGCTCGACTTCCTAAAAAAAATAAACTGTGGAACTTACATGAGTAATAGCAATTTTCATCTTTTCGTTGGGAAGCGCTGAGGAAAGGCTTCTCCTTGACAGGCTCTTACAGTAGCGTGTAATATTGAGGATTGTCTAGAACTTCCAAAGTAGCACCGAGTGTCAAACAAAGGCATCAGATCTAGGACTACATGACAGCCCTTCTTTCGCTCTGGACGGTAGCGATGCAGCCCATAACGCTATGACAATACTGACTTTTAGAATATAGTAATATGGGTGGGAAGCACGCATTAAATACGTGATAAGTATAGTTTCGAAAAACTTACGCTACTTGGGGTGCCCTAGCATTGGTAAGATACCTGGCTTGTAAAGAGAAGCCTCTGGTGACTTGGAAATTATGGTTAAGAAGATTCTACAATTAGGTAGTAGGTAAAAGTGCAGACTGGTAAGTTTCCAGAGCAGCCCCTAGTGACAACCTGATAGCTTCACGTCTAAGTATTACCTAGAGTACTTTTTTTTGCTCGACTACGGTAGGCGTTGATATCTATAACGCGATGTCACTGCCGAGATGGGGGGGAATGTGCTTAAAAGTTTTTCTAGGATTTTCCCATTACAGGCATTCGGATGAAGGAAAATCTCCATTTAGATGGGAAATCTACGGTTTTAAGGGCGAACTGCAGATTTCTTAGGTAGATCTCAAAGGAATTTTACAGTGATTAGGTCGATACCAGGAGCTTTTTTTTAGAGGTAGCTTAGCATGTAATACATACGGAGGATTCCTGTTCTTCTTGGCTGAACCTACACAGCCTTTTTCTACTCCTAATATTACACCAATTCTTGGTGAGTTGGCAATGTAGGGTTAAGAGAATTTGGTTTTATTCTTCCCCGAAGCAGCAGATCGATAGTAAGCTCCAGCGAGACTTTATTAACGAATAACAAACGTCTTGGAATGATGTTCCACCTGTTTGACATGATCCATTTGGCAGGTTCTTCTTTTCTGTGGGTGGAATTGGAAGAGTTCTGGTCTTACTGATGCTGCTGAGGATCCCTTGTTGGTCTCAGGCAGTCTCATACTGAGATATTACCTCAGGTGATGCCGACACCAAAGGAAGAGATAAAAGTGTGCATGTAAACTGGAAAAGCTGTGGTGTACATTGTAAATACCAATGAACAAGACACTCACTTGTAGGTCTCAAGATTTTATCGGAATAAATTAAGAGAGTGACCATTTTAAACGCGGAAATACGAGGCATGAGTGTTCGGGATAATTTTCTCTTGTGGAAACAGCATGTACAGTGGTGTAAGGTAAAAGTAAAAACAGAAAACTTCCAGTGAGTTACAAGTACCTTTTCAACAGTAACAAGCTTGATTTGTTTTCCTACCTGGATTTACTGTATTCTTCTTTCCGACCCACAATTAATTCTGAAGCTCTAGAATTCAGAAAATCCAGCTTTAATAAGCCCATCAAGTATTCAATCGGTCAGTCACCAGACCCCCATGAGTTTTAGCTTTCTTTTTTGCAGAAATTTGTATTTAACAGAACTCTGGCAGACAGAGATTAAACATCAACGAATAGCTTGTATGGGTCTGAATGTTTACTTTTCAAACCCGAACGGAATTGTCGCAAGTGGCGATGACTTTGTTGTTCTGCGCGTAAAATAAAAAAGGTCGGCTTTTACGTTGCCGTATGTCTTTGAATTACATTTTGCCATTTTAAAATTCAACACAAATGTTCCTCGGGGGATAACCGTAAAAAACCAGTCGGACACACTGACATATATGAAGGAATAGATGTTTATAGGATGGGTGGATATCAACAGGCGGTATAAATAGTGTGTTTAGGCCACGGCCCAAGAATTATTCAGTTCCTCCCTCACTCATTGTAGATATTTATGTTGTATATCCACCTCGGTCTCGTTCTGACCTCTGTTGCTTTGCCCATTCGGTTGAACGTAAAATTTCCTCTGCTGTCCCACTCATGAATTTAAAATTGATAAAACCGGGAGATAAAAATCCAGACCCAATTCTCTCGCATCACCAGAGAGAACGGTGGATGATAAAGCACACCATCGAATATCACTCATTATTATCACATATGGTTAGTTTTTATGTCCCAAGATCTAGAAAAAAGTGAATGTAGTTTTTATTATTAGTAAGAAGATTACTGAAGCCAATTTATATTCTTTACAATTGGGATGCCTCGCAAAAATGCTATTTTTGTAGATGACTTTGCCTGGATGGCAGTTGGCGTGGGAGTAGAAAAAATTGAAAAAGATGTACTGTAAAGGTGTGTTGTAAATGTGGTGGCCATGTTGGACACTTCCCTTGCACCCATCGCATATTACCACACCATCTCTATATTCTTTTCTCTAAAGAAACTCCAGAATTTTCCAAAAACGTAATAAAGAGTATGTAGGTGAATTTATGTAAAAACATGATACTTGTTTTTTTAAAAGAAATTTTTGAAACGTAGGACAGTTTAATAGATGTTGTAAGTGAGCCAGATAAAGAGATTCTGTTGATGTTTATCATCCACTGAGATGGCACTCGAAATGTCCCAAGTCAAAGGCAATTCTTCTCCTTCCTTACCTTCAAATAGCTGTTAAGGGAAAATATAATCAAGCAATGGACTGTAGATCGAGGGAGTGCGGACAAATAGAAACGCCTCTCTTATTGATGTTTCGGTTCAGTGGTCATATTGAGGCTACAAGTGAACAAGGACACTTAGGCAGCCCCCTGCATGTACGGAAATTAGCAGCACTCATCCCGACTGGAGTGGAACGACAAACGAACGACATGCCACACGGTTCGAGAGTCACTCGAGCACCTCACCCGACTCCTCGTTTCGGCCCTATTGACGGGAATCCTTTTAATCCTCAAGATAAACATGTTCAATTTTTTTTATTAATGCGTACTCTAAACGTATGTTTTATATCGCTTGACTATTCGATTAGTGATGTGAAATAAACGGCGATTTTGATAAAGTATGAAAAAGTTTTTAGTTTTAGTTGAATTTCGTCAAGTTGCAAACCCATGAAAGCATGATACAAATTATTTGACCCATTTCTATCGTGGAAAAGTTTCTACTTGTACAAAAAGGCTGTAGTTTTGTCAACAAAAAAATATATATAAAAAAAGAAAAGGTTTCTTTCGCCGCTTATTCTAGGTGGTTTCCGAGCGATCTCAGTTTTAGGCTCTCGCGAACTGCAATTATCATCATCACCCAAACCCACTACTGAAGATGAACCATGTGTTTGGTTCCTTGTGTTCAAATAGTAATAAATATACAAAGAAAGAAGACGAAATTCAACTTGTGTGATTGTCTTGTGATAAAATAAAAATTTATTTCCACTCTCCAACTTATGCTACGAAGTAAATTGTTTTTTAGTTCAAATTTGATGCAGGGTTTTGGAGATAATGTACCGAAAGGTGAAAGGGGTCTCAGGAGAAGAGATTATCAGCTAAAATTTGTTCAGTTCAGGCAAGATTGACGCCATAAAAACGTTATACGCAGAACTATGTTATTAGACGATTTTTAATTCAAGATTGTTTTTAATTTATACTCGAAAAACGAGAGAGACTTCAAGCTTTAATCAAATTGTGAGTCCATACGTCAGAGCTCTTCAGCTTCACAACTTGAATTGTTTGATTGAAAAAAAAATTGAAAAGTTTTAAACCATTTCTACGGCTCGGAGTCTCATGGGACAAGTTTTATTGCGTGCAAAAAAGTTTTTAGTTGAATTTGAAAAACTGACATATTAAAAAAACGTTTTTGGTCGGAAAAACAGTTGCTACTGGTCTTAAAGGGAAAAGTTTCCTTCTCTTCTTAAGTTTGGTCGTTTCCGGGAGATTTGGTTGGACCGTTCTCGCCGGATTTTGTTTACATAATCATTTTTGGCTTCCGCAACCGTCAATTATCATCACCACCGAAAACCGCAACTGAAGATGAGCCCCCACACCTACAAACTTACATACTGGTTCACCAGTCAATCTCACAAGTCATACTTTGGCAATTTTCACAAAATCTATCTCGGTCTATTAAAAAACAATATTTTTTATTTTAATTGTCTGAGTTTACTGCAAATTGGTAGTTATTTTCACAGTGATGGCTATATTTTTTTATAAGTCATTTTCTCTGTTATTGTTCTTGAAAAAATAAAAAAAGAATCGTTTCAATATCAAAAAAGTTTTCAAGAAAAGTGTACACTTAATTCGCAATTTTCACTTTTTTTCTAACCAATTCTAAAGCTTGTAATCTCTTAGGACCGGTTTGATTCCCTTAAGAAAAAGCAGCAGACATGTGTATTAAAATAATGTGTTTTCTCGTCTCAAAAACTGAAAAACCTGTCTTGAAAGGTGTTTCTTTCTCTAATTTAATTGGCAGTTTGCTCTTTAAATACACCGTTTCAACTTCTCACCACCTTCAGTCATCATCGAGGCACGAACTGACAGACATACAAAAGTTCCCCAAGAAAAATTTCAAACTATTTTTGACGTGAAGAGTGCTTGTCCAAAATGAAAAGTGAGGAAAACAATACTATACTAATTTTTATCTATATGAAATGGTGAAAATACTTTTACTGCAGTTTTGGCAAATAGGTTGAGGACATGCCCAACGCATTTACAACACATCTTTAAAGTACAACTTTTTCAATTTTTTCTACTCCCACGCCAACTGCCATCCAGGCAAAGTCATCTACAAAAATAGCATTTTGCGAGGCATCCCATTTGTAAAGAATATAATTGGCTTGAGTAATCTTCTTACTAATAATAAAAACTCATTTCATGACTCATAATTTGCGGATGTGTGTATTTATTAACGAGAATAATGGTTGAATGAGTATGAAAGAAAACAGACCTCTCGACCAAGCATACAAACACCTCGACGGCCTGGTTATTGGTGCATAGTATGTATGGGGAGTAGCCATTGGGGAAATATTGTAATTGGCCCCTTATAAGTTTTCAATTGTTAAGGGTTTAGTGTGTATATACTTTTATTAGGTGAAAGATTTTCGAATAACTGTACTTCTCTGCAAAAATGATGATGGATGTATGGTACAGTACACAGTACATTTTTTTAAGCTGTTCGTGTGAATGACGATCGGTTATCATCGGAATGTAGAGATGGGGTGATAACATGCGATGGGTGCAAGGGAACTGCCCGAAATTAAAAGATGCAGAGGAGAATAACGTAGAGGGGGAAAAACTTGTATGCGAGGCAACTATGCCCTTGCTGTTTGTCGGGAAAAAACTTTATTGTTTATTTGATAGTTTACTTCAATCACGCAAAATTCATACTTTCACTTAACGTGAGAGTGAGAGAGAGATTACGTCGCTAGTAAGTGTAAGTAATTATGTTAATAGTGAGTGAGTGAAGCAGTGAAGTGAGTAAGATGAACGAACGAGCAAGTAAGTCAGGGAAAAGGTTGGTGTGGGAGAGTGAGGGAGTGAGAAAAAGTGAAAGCAAAGGAGAGGGTGTGAGTGAGAGAGGGGATGAGAGATTGAGTGAGGGAGAAAGTGAGAGAGTGAACCAGCTAGTGAATGAGACAATGAGTGTTTAAAATAAAATTTGGACCATTGTACCATGGAGGTTTGATTCAGATAAATATCTGATTACCATGGTCGTGAGTGTTAAAAAAATGCCATTTCGTACAACATTATATTTGATGCATCCGTATTATATAATTGATTGTTAAGAAATGTGAAAAGGGCTGAAATGCGAGAGCATCTCCCTTCGGCTTTAACAATTACGATAAATGATTCATGGGGGAGAAAAGCACCGAGTTAAATATTTTCACGCCGGATAATCCAATTTTCTGTAGAAGTAATTCCGAAGAGATTCCACTTGGACCACTCCCTCGTGCACAGGGGCAACTTTTGCAGTTGTCTGGAACAGAAGCGAACTTCCGACGGTCGCCACCCTCCCCGCACAACCCTAATTGTGTCATGTTAAACGAAACCCCCGCCGACCCCTAAGCACATCATCATCATTATAAATATATGTATGTATATACGTCGGACTGGACGTAAACGTAGGGCGGACGTTATCGTAGATGAGCGTAGGGGCTGCGGGAGGGAAAGGGCAAATGATTGCTTCCTCAATGTAGATGGCTATCACCGCATTAGTCCTCTCTCGGACAATCCCCGAATGCTACAAGTGCGAGATATTTGATCTCGTGTCAGATAACCGCCGACCCTCCTTCACCCTCTTAAACAAACAAATCCCTTTTATTGAACGTCGATTATTTAAAAGTTTTCTCCGACTCCCCGATGGCTATCTGCGAATTTGGCCATTCACCGCACCCCTCCGTGACTAAACCCCTTTGAGAATCGTCCTCTACAATACATCATATCACACTTTGGATATTTTTCCCCCAATCGCCGCTTATGCCGATACTAATTGTTCTCCGAGTAAACGGCCTGTTTATTAATCCCGTTTTACCCAGCTATATTCGTTCATTTATTTTGTTTAAACCTTTTATTTCGACCGGCGATCTCAAATGGAATCGGAAAAAGAAATCGTTTCACACAAAAATCCCCATACATATCGCATTGAAATTGTTTATGCTTAATGATTCCTTACAAGTTTTAAGATAATCCAATCTATTCAAAGTTTTTTTTATTGTCTTTGTGTTTAACCTCTTTGCCAGAAATGAAACAATACGAAAAATCTCTGTCCCAGGTTTATACATGTTCTGTTCGGTAGTACATCGTTTTAGATTCATTATTCAATAAATTTTGTTTTCTCTATTGTCCGCATTCTTTTGTTTACCTACAACGGGAATTGGTTTACCTATTGAATTGGACAACCGTTCAGGGTGCATTGTAGTTTTTTTTCTAGGCAATCCTTCTTCACGCCGATTGTGTTTCTTGTACGTTAAATTAATACAATGTTAATATATGTAAACGTGAAATTCATTGATGATTTTGATTGATTTTATTCAATTTAAACATCGCAAAAAAAAGGTGGGTAAACAACGTCGGACGTTAGTAGGAAATGCTCAAATAGTGTTCGTTTTGGCACATTGTAGGGGGTCATCACCTAACCAGTCCAGACATATTACAGCATCTAAAATTACAAGCACAAGGAGTGACATATTTCATTTTTGAACATCCGTTCCAAATATATCCAAAATATGCATGCCACAGATTTCATTATAGGCCTTTTGTGAACCTAATTTCATATAATTAGTTGTATGGAATTTGGTGAAAAGCTGTTGTTAGTGAGAAGTTGGTATGAACTGAGGTCCGATTCACAACCCTTTCGAAGGTATTCAACTTTTTTCTTAAATTCAACTATAACCTGTTTTTGTCATAAAGCTACTCGTAGCTCTTAAACTATTCAATTTTGGAGACATTAAATTTTCTTTTCGAACGCACACTCCTAAAATTTGCGATTTAATTTTTCTTAAAAAAATACAAACACTAAAAGTTTCAAAGAATGCTGAATTTAAAATTGGTAAAAAAACTGCATCATCGTTGGAAAAAGTCACGGTTGGCAAATTTTATAACAACTTAGTTTAATCAGCTTTCTAGCGATATACCCTATTTTTTAAGTACTTATATTGGACTAAAATGAAGATATTTTATGCTAAATGGAAAAAAGTGGTGACAGTGTGAAAAAGGGAGACTGGGGTTACTGGGGGTAAACAAACTTTTTTCGCTGGGCAACTAATTTCTCAAATATAATATAATTTTGGGCAAAAAGTAATGATATGTATAGATAACAAACAACGCAGAAAATTGGGCAAAATATCTACACTAAGCAGAAAGTAAACAAAATACAAGGACAAAACAGAAGTTATGAAACCGACGTTTAACTTAATAAAAACTTCAAAAAATTAAACGTAATTTTTCTGCTTTTGTTGTTTCTATGTTTATTATCTCGTTTTACGTTTTTTATTTCTTTTTGAGCTTTTGTAATATATTTGCGAAAAGTTGAGAATCGGACCATGGTTCATACAAAACCTTTTGTTATATTTGAGCTTCTACACCTGACGAGCGAGTAGTGAATAAATCTGTATATAAAGTATGTGGCGTATGGTATGGTATGTTGGGCATATATATTTATAAAAAAAATATTTACAATGTCTTCAAATTCTTTTAGTTTTCTCTCCTAACGTTTTAGCTAACCTTAATCAGTTAAAGTTCTTACACTAAATCCCCAGACTTCTCTTACGAATCACGCACTTTGTCCATGATAAGATGAGGCGGAGGAAAAGTTAACAAATTCACGGAAATACTTCAATTCGTTGAATCAATAATCATTAACAAATAAAGTATAATTAGTTTAATGCGTCGGTGGCAGCAACGGTTTAGGCGTTGACACGGCACTCATCGCTGTAACGTAAAGGTGCCGGGTTCAAATCCAGCTGCCCTGCATTAAAACACCGGCACCCCTGGGGTACATATAATTAGTTAACATAATCAGAAGTAATGTTAACACCCAACAATGATTTATGCTGCCGAAAAAATGAAAAACTAATCTGATCTATCACCTTATACAGGTTCATCAAATAAGAGGTTCGTTAAAATGTAAGTCTGTACTATTGAAAAAGGTGAATATTACGGTTGAAATCCCACGGTGGGCAAAAAACAAAACAAGAATATTTGCGTCATGGGAGACCGTAACGGAAGTGCCACTGAGAATCGATTCACTTATAACGCGGCTTGTGCAAATCCCTCCAAATGTGTGACTTCTTCTATTGGAAACCGTTTTAAATTAATCATGCCATTTGTGTCCAGTTAGCCAGGGTCGGCGTTTTCCACGTCAGGTGAAGCTGATACGACAGGGCTGCTATACGACCGAGATAGGAGCCTCCTTGTACCTGGACACGCTAATAGTCCCATAGAAGTGTGAATATTGTGTATTGATCCCCCTTTTGCTCGGTGTGAATCATCTGTAGAAGCAAAGAAGCGGGATAATGCCCTCTCTCGCTCGCTCTTCCAATCGTTCCCTCTCGCTCCCTCGCTCATCCTCCCCCTTAGAGTCAGTCGAGTGAAGGTAACAGCTGATGTCACCTCCCTTCAACTATTTCGGCCTTGCACTGATTCCCCCGGCCACGCGGATTAGTCTCAACAATACTGGATTAAACGATTTTACTTTTTTTGTCTCTCTCGGCGCCCTTTTTATTGCCGCGATGTCGAGATTGGCGGGAGACGGCACGATCTCAATCCGACACTCTTAATTATCGAGGGGTAGGCGTTTGCCTTTGTCCTCCTTCCGTTTGTTTTTCATTAAATAAATACTCCATTCACATATTACTCGCCCTAATCATATTTCTATTTCTCCTTCTCTAATTCCTCCGGAGCTTTCATTCCATTGTTCACGGAAAGGGCGCCGGGTTTATAAAAGCGTTAAATCTCGTTCTGCTCTGTGAAAGGGATTTTCGGAATTCCAGAGTTTCAGCAGTCGAATTAATTGTTGCCCTAATCGGAGCGATCCTTCTCAGGGTGAAAGAGGAAAATCCAGGTGAGAAAACAAATCTGGCTTCTTACCGTCGATAAGCCACTCGTAATTTACACTCTCTTCACCATATTTATGGAGTTGTCTGTTTTGACTTTTACGTTACACCACTTTGTCTACTGTTTCCAATCGAGAAGGTTGCTCTAAACACTTCCTTCCGTTATTGCCGCCATAGATCCCTTCCAATTCATTTATTCTAAAAGATTTCTCAAGGAAACGTCCTTAGTCCATTGCTATTTACAATATACATCTGATATTCCAGTTTAGGTTCACTACTCTTTCTTTGCTGTCGTCCTTTATTCCGCCATCAGCAATCTCACTTACTCGCTTACTCTTTCATACAAACTGTAGAACAAAAAAACACTTTTTACGTAATACTGACAGATTAAAAACTCTAATTAAGCGAAACCCCCTTTTCACATCAATAGGAACAGAGAATCCAACAACTTAATATGCTCATGGACTTATTTTTTTTATTTATTTATTTATTTATTTTTTTTTTTTTTGCTCGTTGTGAAGAGGTAAGTTCCTCAGCTAGTATGACACACTGAGCGGCTTTCCTCTATAAGACCTGAGATGGTTTTCACCCAAAGACATTTTCCCTTTCGCTTCAGACTCTCCTGAGAGGGCCGCCTCTCAGTCGTACACTTGCAGCAGCTTCCCGAACGACACGGCGGCCCACTGACGCTGCCGACGCGGCTTATCTAGCTTTCGATCCCGCTCATGCAATTGACTGTTTTATCTGGACTAAAATTTTGTGTTTTTTTATGGTGGACCAAAAGATTTTATTGCAAATGTACAAGGTATGATTTTGGACGATGACAAAGCATTTACGCCTAATGCGCACACAAAAAAAAATCGGAGGGAAAACATGTGAAAAAATAATATTACGTTTCTCTTCAATAATCACTTTAAATCCTTTTAACAAACAGGAAGGGGCCGAAAAACGTATTTTCCCCCTTTTTAATTAATTAATATTCCTCAGGTTGGAGAGCGAGCGTTGAGAGGGGGGTCCCTAAATTAAGGGGACGATATTTTAATATAAACTTATAATACTAAAGAGAAATGTTCACGGTTGGGTACGTGTTTACAGTCGAGGAGACTTCACACGTGGAGTCCTTTAGGAGAGCGACAAAGAGGGAGGAAAAAGAAAGAGCTCTGCGTATGTGTTCACGTGTGGCGTATCTTGTGAGGGTGTGTGCGTATGTGTGTCTATGAACACGTGTTTACGTTCCTGAGCGAGAGAACGGTGGCGTTTGAAGGAACGAGAGGAAGATAAATATCCAAAGATAGATCATGAGATTAGAAAAAACGAAATATACCTTTACTGGCGATCGCGTCTACGCATTTCAGGTTAAGGGCTGTTAAATACTAGTACATGATATTTTTAAAAAAGATTCTTGAAAAAATATCTTTTGAATTACAAGCATAAAAAATAGCAAAGCGAAAGCGTGAACATTCCCCGCCCTTTGGCCAAAAAATCTGTATACATGGTGTTCAATTAATCGTGTTACAAACTTTAACAGTAGATTCTACATTCAAAACAGAACCCAAAAGTCCTAATTAACTACTGTCCGAATATCAGCAGTTTCGGAGTCATTCCACTTTTTCTGATTTTGTTAACATTTTACGACCTTCCTTCAAATAAACAATGATTACTCCAAAACTAAAGGTTTTTAGACAAATCTGTTGGCACCATTGAAAACTACGTTAAATTTCCAATAAGTTGTGATAAATACTAAACTTGGAAACGTTTGCGAAATGAGCGTTTTAGTGGCTAGAACATTGGAAAAAATATTTCAAAGTTGAAAAGCTTAATATGGTGATTACTTTAATCTACTATTTTCAAACGAACCAACCAGCGAATTTCAGCAAACGTACTCCATTTAATATCCTTTTTATGGTGCAATTGCTTTTTTAATTACTTTTTTCAAAGATGAAGGAAGGAAAAAACCGTGGCTGAAGGATTGGTAAGGCAGAACGATTAATGATAATGAAAAATAAAGACTCACGGAAATTTTTAATGGATTTATTGAACTTTCGTTTTTCATTTTGATTCTAAATGCTCTCCGCATTCTGCAATATACTTTCGACACGCTGCCGTTGCATTAAACCCTCACAACCGTTACATAAGATGTATATCATTGTATTCTTCATTAGAAAAAGTAGCCATAGTATTAAAAAGGTATGACATAGATAAATAAAAATGTTTTGAATCCTAAAACTCTTTTATTCCAATAATCCATTAATCAAAGTTACAGTAGTGCACTTTGTAAGTAAACATTTACACTATTTCGGTTTCGAACCCAAATTTAAAAAAAAAAGTTTTATAAATCCATTCTAAATTTTCTAAAGTTTTTTTTTTAAATTTTCCACCTTACCAATCGGTAAGCCACGGTTGTTTCCTTTCCTCTATCAATTTCATCACCTTCGAAAAAAGTAATTTATAAAGCAATTGTACCACTAAAAAGGATATTAAATGAAGTACGTTTTCTGTATTTTGATGATCTCTATGTTTGGAAATAGTAGTTTACAATCAACGTATTGAGTTTTTCAACTTTGTGAAAAAAAATGTCAAAGTACTAGCTACTAAAACGCTTATTTCATTTAGGTTGACAAGTTTAATATAGATTACATCTTATTGAAAATTTAACGTAGTTTTCAATGGTGTCAACGTATTTGTCTAAAAACGTTTAGCTTTGGAGTTATCATTGTTTATTTGAAGCAAGCTCGTGAAATGTTAACAAAATCATAAAAAGTGGAATAAGTCCGAATGGAAGAAGTCAGAATCTACTGGCAAAATTTGTAACACGAGTAGCCCAACACCCTGTATAAAGGAAAATATTTTGAATCTCAAATGTTTTTATTTTAATCCGTATTTCCCCCGGCGGAAAATTAAGCCCAGAAGAACTGGGAAAAGTTGATTCATGGGCCTATGTGCGTGGCATTGCGCGCTTAATTCACGAGAGGGGTGAAACGCCTCACAGACTTTGGAAGTGATTGCGAGAAAACTTAGAAAACATTAATGTGCGAAGATAGGAGGAAGAAGTTTGTGCATATTTTCCGCAATATTCATGAGGCCGGATGGAGGGACGGTTTGCCGACCGGAGAGGGAACAGTGAAAATTTTAATTTCCATCCGTACGTCTCTCAGTTCGCAACGCTCTTTTCCTTAATATTGTATACAGCAATATGCAATAATCGGGGAGGTCTATCATACCAAAAGCAAACAAAAACAAACGAAAAACTAAAGGTATAATACAATTGCAATAATAATATGCAGCACCCTTCGAGAGAGACGAATCATTTTTAACGCAGGCGGTCGACTTTTAATTCGTATCAAACAGATGATTTTCAACTTGTACTAGATTATCACTACCTTCATTCGGTAACAAGTGAAAAAGAATGTTTTTCACAGGGGGTATTTATTTCAATAAAACAAGGGGGGGCAATAAAGGACTCATCTCTCTCTCTCTCTCTCTCTCTCTCTCTCTAAATTAATTTTTTTTTTGTGAAGTGTGAATGGAGAAGGACGTACACAATTTTAATGGTGTAGAAAGAGAAAAAGATAGGAGGACGGTGAACGTAACGTTTTAATAGAATTTTTCACTTTTCTGACCTCTCAATTTAAACTTGAAACCATTTCACGTTATCGTTGAAACGAGGAACGTTCTTGTCTACAAAATTAGCGATTCCTATCAGAATTTATTTTAATCGAGAAGTAGCTACTTTATTGTTTTTGTTCGGATTAAAATTGTGAAAGATGTTCCGCGAGGACTTTATTTTTTATCTTGTATATTTAGCCCTTGAGTTTTTCGTTGGGGTGAGTGATCATACAATCGTTTTAGTTTTTTAACACTTTAAAAAACGTTTAATTTTTAGTTAAAAAAGGTTTAATTTTTAGTTAAAAAAAGGTTAATTACAAGTTAAAATGTGTTAATTTGAAGCTTAATATGATCAAATTAAATATGTGTTTACTTTTGACCTGATGTTTCATATTCTGTTGAAATCGTGATGTCAGTTCGTCAAGAAGAACACCTTTTTCATTTTTTACCATTACTTCGACCTTTATTCTGGTCATCTTCACCGCCTGGGTAAATAACAAAACATCTTGATTTGACAAAATATAAATTTTGTACCAAGCATTTCATACTCACATAAAGTACGAGAATTATTATTAACTTATATTACTAATTCATATTTTGTGCATTCATCCTGCACTATTCAAATCATGGTATTTTTGCAGCAGTTAAAAAGAGTTAACTAGAAATTAAAAAGGATCTCTTTTTTTAAATTTTTTTAACGAGGGTTCGCAACAGCAGAGGCCATATAAACCCTCAGGGTGCCGGTGTTTTTGAAAAAAAAACAAACACATTTGTAAGTATGCCGGGTAGATTCGAACCCAGGACCTTGACCTTACAGTGATGAGCGCCGTGTCAAAGACGAAACCTCGCGGCCACCGACGCCCCCTAAAAAAAAAAAGGATCGATTTGAAGTTAAAAATGGTAAAATCGAATTTTAAAAACTTAACTTTAGTGCAAAGGGTTAGTTTCAAATTAAAAATGTTTAATTTGAAGGTTAAAATGACTAAAATTAAAGTTAAATTGGTTGATTTGTCGGAAAAAACCGCTAACTTCCTTTAACAATGTATCCAACAATTTTTTATATTTTCGATATCGTCAAGAGGTAAGTTTTTCATATCATCACAATCTTGCAAGGATAAACTTTTATTTTTTAAAAATGTGTTCTGTTGTTTAAAGCCGTCAGCTGTCTGTCTGATGCATTATGGCAAGTGGTTGCGGTCGAATTGTGCTCCGTGTATTACATTGCAGCGCGCGAATCCCCCGGGATGATTGACTGAAGGGCGGGAAGGGTGGATCTCTAATTCGGCGCGGGTCAAAACAAACAGGGACGTGGTGAGTGTTTTGCTAAGGTAGATTGCCGAGAGGGCTCACCCAGTTAGGGATACCCACGTGCTGGGAATAGGGCACCGCCGGAGGAATATTCCATTCGCCTCCGACGCCACGGCACAAAATAGATTTTTATTGCGAAAATCCAACACATCCGTTACCGCCTGACGACCTAAACTCCGTTTACTCGCACGTTATCCAATAAACAACAATATATACTTACAAAACAAGAAGATGGATCAGATCAATATGCCTTAATACGCCCTAAATTTATTTTCATTTCGCTGATTACAAAACTCAAACAGCTCTAATAACCTCATAGGTTTGTCGTAGTCACGGAAATATGCAGTCGAGTAGAACAAACCTGTGACCAGAGCATTGTTTCATTTTTTGCCACTTTTCTTTTATTTTAAATTTTATGGCGTTTTTCGCTTCCGGAGGACTGCAATTATTTCTCCATCTTGAGAAGCCTCTTTGTGCTCTATTTTCGACAGTTTCATTTTAATTGTTTCCTCAGTGTCCCTTTATTCAGCAGAAAAATGAATGTATTCCTTCTGTACTCGTTTTCAATCTATATGAAAGATCCACTATAAGGGGGCGATAAATAAAAAATATTCAACTGTCTATCGCACTTTTTGAAACTTTCAGAAACTTAGCTTAAGGCTCTTGACATAACTGTTAATTCCACAGAATATACACTATATTGTATATTGGTAGCTTGTACATGTCGCTTTTGTTTGATTGCGGGTCATACAAGGCGCCATCCTTCTCATTGTCCATTTTTGATCCATGTGTAAAATTTGTGTGGGCTTGGAAAAATTAAATTTATAAAGGTAACTTGAACTGTATTCCTATGGAATAATCAATAAGAAAGAATACAGATTGCTTGATGCGGAACAATTCACAATCCAAACCAGCGTTTGGTCGAAACTTGTCATTGAAAATTGTAACCAAGAATCCCACCAGGTTCAAATATCCTCCAAAAGAGGTGGTGTCTTTTTCTTCTTCCCAGATTTTGAAGTGAGAACTTTTTTTTTGTCGCGGCACACTTTTAACGATTTCACAATTTGGCGGCACACAAAGAAAAAGTATAAAAGTTATTTACTTACCTGTAATACACTGTGTCAAATAGTTTATAATAACAATTTTGAATGTAAAATAATACTACAAAATCAACAGTGCGTTTATTAAGGAAAAGGATCTATTCCAGGTTTGATAACATTATATTAACCTTATTTGGTTGGCACATAAAGGACACCATGGCAATGGAAAGTCGGATGGCCTGGCCAAAGAAGGTTGTAATACTGTATCCTCAGACGCATAGCTTGTGCTTATGTAAAAAGGATGTTCACACTCCAGCAACATGCGACAAGACGCCGCCTTGCGTTGCGTTCCGCGCTTAACGGTTGCGGATTTTCTTCTGAGTACTGTGTCACAGTCAGCAATTATGAAATGAAGGACTGTAGTAACTTTTAGAGTGGCCTTTTGTAACCATTACGTAGAAATCCATTTGATTTTATATCAGGCGGTTTAATTTGTTCGTTTACAATTTAATTATTCAGTCTTTATTTGTTGTTTAAGAATCAGGAGCAGTACTGTATTTTCAAAGGTTTAATAATTAATAAATGTAAAGGGTGTAATCTGTTAACTATACTCTAAGTGGACGTTCGTCAAAACGGGTGGTTCTTAAAAGGGTGCTATTAGGGCCGGAGTGGATGAAGGGGTTGGTTCGGTTGAGAATAATTAACATTGTGTCCGTGCCGCTCCGTAACTAGGTGGTGATTTTAGGTCTTTTGTTAATATTGTTCGAGGTCGCGTGACCAACGAGGACGTGCGAACCTTTCCAGAAAAAAAGAGGAAAAGGGGAAAGCTAAGTTATCAGGATGCGCGCCGGGGTCAGTTCCGTCCGAACGGGCCAAACTGCCCATCTGTAAACCCTTTGTCACCGGGGGTCCGACTGCGAATTAAAACACGCCAATTAACACACATTCCTGAGGACATTGTCACCATGTTACTTCGGGGCCGATAACTCCCCATTGACTCAGGTTTTTCCCAACGTACGGGACAGATAACAAGAATTTATTGTGACTCTAAATTTGAAAACGGTCATTTGGGGCGGAAGCCCTTTTGTCCGCCCTCGTATCTTGTCAAAACCGCAATTATTCTCGCCGGCCATCGCCGCCCAAGATACACCCTCGTCCTCCGGTTGAATCAATGCCATACACAAACGCAAAATATGGCTGTTTTAGTCAGCGGAACGCCCAAATCACACTCCGGTGGCCATCTCGTTTGCAAAAAAAACCAGTTTTGTGTGACCCTGTTAATTTAATACCGAATCGTAACACTGGGCAGACCCTGGGCGACTCGACGAACTTGCAAATACGTTTCTCATAAAGTTACACTTTTACGTCAAAACCTCACGGGTGAGTGGAGCGAACTTTTGTCGGGAGCCAGGAACCACAGCAGGACGAGGTCCTATGACCCCCAAGGACTGTATGAAAGATAGTTCGGTTTCAGTCCATTCCACTTGTTACCTTGAACTTACAGAAATCAAATTCAAATAATGTAATTTACTCAATTTATTGCCATTAATATGATAAAATATGGTCACTGATGGTCAAATGTAAAGCAACACTCAAATTATTTAGTTCAAAATTAAATCCATTATCTTTCTATAATAGGCACAAGTAATTCGGAGCTTTACTAGTGCAAATAAGCAGGAAAAAATGCTTTGTTTATTTCCTTGGTTTTCTATCCCATTTGCTCTATTAGTACCTTATGCCCATCCATTCTGCTACTCCACGAGATCATCACTTAATTTCCTGCGTTGTTTCAGTTGATAGTATTTCTATCCTTAAACGCTTTCCGTTGGGGATTCATTTCATTTAAGGGAGTAACATTATTAGACGAAGCATAGAACGAGTTCGAAGTCGCCAGGACCCCGACTATAAATCACTCTACAATAAGAAGGGTATTTGGACGCTTTAGAGAAATGGGGCTAAACCAACCAGGACCGGGTCGACATAGATCTACAGACGAAGGACATGATAGATTCATCCAATATCAGGCCCTACGAAACCGCACCATTACGGGAAATGAGATTGGAAATCTGATAAGACAAGTCCGAAATCTTTCAATTTCCTGTAGGACTATAAAATGAAAATAACCTCAGCACAAAAAATAGCCAGGCTTTAATTCGGACAGTTACATGGGATTTGGCCATTGGAAGATTGAGGTGAGAGTTGGCCCCAAATCTTCTAATGGGCATAATTTTGGCATAGTATGGAGGCACTCAGGAGTAAGGTACGCTCCATGCTGTTTGGTTCCTGAAGTGTCATTCCAAGGTGGGTCATAGACGTTCTGGGGTGGCGCTCGCAACGAATTGCTATTTTTGCGAGGAAGATCTCTTAACTTCAAAGAGCTTCTACAAGACATAATGGAAGAACATGAAGTGCACTTGCTAATGCAGGCTAATGTCAGGACCCATAGAGCACGCTTTGTGGATATCCAATGAAGTTGGAATTGAGTGCTTTGTATGACCAACTCTAAGTCCAGATTCGAACCTAAACGAACACTTTTTCAGACCAACTTAAGTGACGAGTAGGAAGGCAAAACGTAGAAAACGGCTGTTCTTGAACAATGGGAAAGAACTATGATGTTCAACAAAACATTCCAAGTATAATCATATTCAGATTTAAAAACCAAAATCCTCCGAAATAGTAGAACTATCCAACTAAACAACCTGACAAATAATACGCGCAACGGTAGAGGTCATGTCAACCCTCGGGGCGGCGGTGTTTTTGAAAAAAAAAAAACATTTGTAAGTATATCGGGATCGAAGTAGGGCGGCTTGATTCGAACAAGGGACCTGTGATGAGCGCCATGTCAAAATCCTTGCGGTCACCGACGCCCTCCTCAAAAAAACTTTCTTCCTACTATTTATACAGTAATAAGAACTACTCACTATCACTTATAGTAGAAGTTTTCAGTTATAAAGAGGATCCTAAAAACCACCTACCGACCAGCCGAAAAGCCTGTTAAACATTCCTGAAAAACTCTCGAAAAGCTCCTCCAGAAAAGAATCCTAACCATCCTAATTGAACAAAACATTATCCAATGTCACCATTTCGGCTTCCTTAAAACTATTCTACAATCCAGCCGCTATGTTTTAGACGCAATCTGTTCCGCTCTTGAGATGAAACAGTTCTGCTCTGGTGCTTTCTTTGTGGCTCAGCCTTTGTTGGTGTCTGCTGTCGGGTTTGCTGAGGAACCCTTCACTCTTCCGAACATACCTGACTCAGCCCCTTCTTTCAGAACTCTGACTACTATTACGTTCAGGCTGGAGTCTCACATGGTAGTACCATTGGTCCCATCCAACATTCAATGTACAACATTGATCTACCTACCCATCCCGGCTCATTTATCCACACTTTTCAGAATATAATGCTAGCCTGTGGTCCAGTATAGATCCCGTTATCTCACATAGATGCATGAAATTATGCACAGGCAATTCCAAGTACTTTCACATAATTTGTCAATTCTTCTAAAAAGTCTAAATCAAGCTCTTCGCTGTGGACTTGACCTTAGATAAAGGCGAAGTTGGAAGCGAACGGGTTAATTGAGGTATCTTTGCTGGTATAACTTGACCGTGAAGAACGTCTATAGCCCCTTTTATCATCTTCAGGGAGAATGACTGACAAAAGACTCACATAACAGAGAAACTACCACGCACCTTCACAATAGAGACAAATGAAAAACGAACATGTTCGAAAAGATAGAAATACAGAAACATTGAGCAATAAAAATTCATAAATCAACTAAATAATTTCTTAAAGCACTAAACAAATTGAGAAGGAAACAGATCGATGGACATAAATGCACCGACACATCACACTCTCTTAACTTAATAGATGAAACACCCAGAGCCAATAATGAAGATGGCGAGAAGCGGAAAGGCCAAGATTATCGGTTACAAAATTGCACAACAAAAGGATTTTCTTATCCTTTTGAAGTATCGTTTCATTCTTGTTCGAAAAGACAGTGCTCACCTGGGGGGTGGGTAGCAATCTCACTTAAATCCGAAACCGTTGCCGGGGCGTTTCCCGGAAGTTTCTACGCTAGGGAAGCCTCTATACTCAGGGAGATAGAGTGCGCC
>CM077101.1:2773871-2801594 GCA_039619505.1 Cimex hemipterus | reverse complement strand
GTTTCTACGCTAGGGAAGCCTCTATACTCAGGGAGATAGAGTGCGCCATCTCTATCTAGGGAGTACGCGGGTCGGGTGGCCGGTGCATGTCGGTCAGTCGGCCTTGCGTGCGGCAATACCTGTTTTTGTGCAGTGTAAGCGTGGCGCTAACAACCCTTCGGGGTGCGAAACCACTACATCGTTGTTTCGACGACGGTGCGTCAGCTTGCAGTTTGGGAATCGGCCTGTCCGGTAAGAGCTTATAGCTTAGGTACGGACATTAAAGATCCTCAAAGTCAGCCAGACTGTGAGTCCGGGAAAGGTTGTTCGAAAAGTACGAAATATGGCAAATCTGAAAGATCTTCTGGATATTTGTCATTGTGAGACCTCCTCGGACGGCATAATCTCGGGGAAACTATGACAATGATGAAATAAGTTGGGAGTACGGGTTTCTCACTCGATAAAAGCTCACTGGAATCGATAGGAACGAGATAAAAATTAAAGAATATCGCAGACCGACGCTAAATACAAACCCAATAAGAATGTCGTGCAATTTATGCGACTCGGTGGGCCGCTGGGCCAGAGGTTATCCACTCGTATATCACGTCGTAATTTTCAGAGTGGTCGACACGCGTCGTAACTTACAGATGTAGACACGGAATCAAGAGCCTTGAATGAAGTGATGAATGATTTGTTTGTCCGAACTGACAGGGATGCCAGGTAGTTCTCGTCGCCTTTTCTTTTTTGCGCCACTCCAGTTTTTCTGTTGTAGCGATAATAGCGAATAATCGGAGTGGAGATCCCCGCCCCCCGGTGTTATGTGAGATGTTCGGTCGTTCCTCGGTTGGCTTTCGGACAAAGAGGAAAGAGGGCGGCCCGCTTCGGGATCTCACAAAGACTTCTCCAGCTCTACACCTTCTCCACTGTATAAATCCCTCGAGGGCACAATAAACACTCAGACCCTAGGAACGATAAAAAATGCCTTTTACAAATTGCCGGATTTGATGTTTTATGAATGGGGCGAAAAGGAGGGGCTTTTCTATTGCAGGCTTCTAGGGCAAAAACATCTCCCGGCTTTCACATAAGAGATGCCCCCTCCCGAGACCGACCAAAAAAGGACTGTTTTTCCCTTTATTATTAAGACAGTCTTCATTGTCATTGTCGTCCCTATGTAAAGAATATCCAGGAAATTATGGGAATTTTCTATAGTTGCGTACCTACTGCTGATCGATTGTACAAGTTCGCTTAGGAAAAATTCCTCCAATTGGAAGATCCCTGCAAAAATTGAATAAATAATCCTGCTCGGAAGTTCACATTCATTCTTACTTTTTAACCGTTTCCCAATTATAACCTGGACTGAAATATTGAATCTATTTATAAGAATTGTTTGTAGAAAAACCTGACCAATCAGTTCATTAACTGATATACTCATTCCACCTTAACTATTTCTTTAAACTAACGATTGTCGTAAAAAATTTCTTGCAATTTCCTTGTCATTTTGATGTAATGATGATTTATATTTTAGAATATTCTTTTAAAAAATATAAAGATATGCCATCTGCTGGAACACAGGTCACTAATGATTGTAGAACGCAGGAGTGTTCGGTCCTAGAACCGAATACTCAGAACCCTTGGGAAAATGCATCTTCCAGTCTCAAACCCATTCTGTTCAGAGATGTACCCTGGGAGAGGAAAAAAAAAGTTAAGTTCTGAAATTAGTAGTGAAAAAATCGTAATCTAAACGAAGAGCTGTAAGAGGTAGCTTTAATAGACCCGATACTGGTCACGATGTTCAATGCCTTCAGCAAGCGAATCATTAACATTAATCAATCTCAATTATCGGTACATTAATCATAGTGTTTAATATTTGGTGTTTTTCTTAACTGAATGTAGCTGTATTGAAGTGAATTTGAAACATACTTTGTTGACAACCACACTGTGACCGCAGAAGGTGAAATGCAAATAACTCGTCTGACGGACCATGATGATCGGAAACGGCCTACCTGAACGTTTTCTGATATGTTGTATATAATGCGAGAATATCATTGCACCCTGACTACATGTAGTTTTACTAGTCCAACAGAAACTATTTCTTCTGCCTCTACAAAGGAAGTTTTAACCATGAAGCTTCGACTGCTGAAATAATCGACGATAAGTAAACGTTAATGTCCTAAGTTAACGAGGACAGCACAGTAAATCACAATTAATAATGCTAAAGAGAACCCTCCAATAGGATTAAAACTTAAATGGAGATATAATAAAAAACTTATACCAGAACAACCGATATTCATACCCCCAGGGATGACTTGAACAGGATGTTTATAACGAAAACAAAATTTCCGGACAGATCTAGGTACCAAATAGGCAAAAACGGAAAGATCCCTCGTACACCACTGTCTGCTGGTACACCAATGGATCTAGATAGCAAGAAGGTAGGAGGCAGGAGTGTTAGCTCCTGGAACCAAATGCTCAGACCACATGGAAAAATACCACCTTGTTCAGAGAACAGCAAGATTGTTTTTTCAATGTGAACGTTCACTGAGTACATTCTTTTTCATCCAGTTGCACACAGACTTCGATAACCTCAAAGTGTTTTTGGGTGTTGGAGATTGGTTAGGATTCCCGCTAGAGGGCCAAATTGCTTTTGGCTCGCTTCTGCCAAATAAAAGAAGATGACAAGCACTGGGTAAGAAGTGGTTACGTTTATAAATCATGTCTGGTCGGCAGAGCATCGTACATCTAGAAACGCACCCAACAGATACATATTGTACTGTCGAGCAATAGAGATAGTGTCGACAACTCTGTAACCTTGTTGGATCGTAGACTGATGTAGATGGACACCGAATTTGTAAGGGCAAATTGTTTTTTGAGTGTGTAGGATGGGAATTAATTGCCTTAAAATGAGTTTCGCGAGATTTGTGGGCATTGCAGGAAGAAGGCTCATGGGTCTGTAGAAAGATATAGAAAGGTTTGTGAGCTTTAGAAATGAGACTACCGACAGACTATTTCTATAAGAGAGGATAGTCGGTGGATCGTAGGAAGGCATTATACATTGTGGTTAATCACTAAAATATTCGGACGTGTCCAAATGTTTTCGATCTAGTATCACCAAAACATTCTCCCTAAAATCTCACGACCTCCACATGTAAGTAATCCAAATTTTTTAAATTCAAAGGACAACTATCTCAAAAATTTGATCTTTCAATCTCCTTTCTTCTAGAATAGTTTTATGTACACAGTAAGCCCACCTAACCTGTCCACATGGAATTTAACCGATCGCAATAGTATCTCGAGTATGGATCCATCCAAGGCCAGAAAGAGAGAGAGAGATGAAATTCCTCCCTAAATGAAGATCGAGGATCGGTCATTATTTAGAAGGGCGGGGGAATTTGAACACCGTGCAAAATCTATTGAGTCCCCCGGCCGTTCCTTTTATCAACGGAGATATGCTTTTCACACAATTCACAGCTGTTGGTCTTTGAACAACGGGATACGTCGATATTTCCTCTAGTCTGTGTCTTTTTATTAACCAACAATAAAGTACACACGCATACACGAATAGCTTGTCTAAACAGTTCTCATACTACTTACTAGTAGATATTAACTTTTAACGATGAATCAAATTACGAATAACCGAGTATTGACATTCAGGTTGTGATATATTAGTCAATATGATTTTTACCTAGGATAGCAAACATAAATCATTTTCTTGGAAACGCTTATGTTAAAATAAAAGCTTAAAAAATACGAATCTTGCCGATTTTTCCTTTTTAACGGTTTATTCTTGTCGTTCTAATACAAACGCCTTTCATGAAAAGCATAAAAAGGTCGAAACATGGAAAATATGTACAATTTTTCTGGATAATTTCGTTGTAAAAGATCTTTAAATTCTAGCCATCCATTAGACACGCTTTAATAAAAATAGCAGCTATTCTATTTGACCTGTTAGACTGAGGATATTAGGAGAGGTTAGGATTCTCGTCGTCTTCGGTGAGGGCAGACAGACTAAAACATCGTTCGGTAGCTACCAAATTATTCATCACTTCCCATACTTTTATTTACCTAATTAAAGCCTGTATAGAAGATTGATCGTTTTCACATTTTCTTGATTTTATTTTGCCGCTAAAACAGATTTAGTCTAAAGCGTAATTTTGATTGATTTGATTCGTATACACCGATGGATAAAATAGACATACCACTCTTAAAATTTAATGTACTTGGTTAATTAAGGTTTTGGTTGAGACAAAAAAGTCCGTGTCACAAGCGGGATTCGATCCCGCAACTTTTCGGCGAAATACGTCACTGCTCTTATCACTTGAACTGTCTATCGTGACCTCGATCCATTCAGACACCAACTTCCCATCTCAACCGCACCTTTCTGAATTTTTCCTCCTTTTTGCCATTTTTCGATGTCACGATAGTTCGAGTGGTAGAGCAGCAGCGTATTAGCCGAAGGTCGTGGGTTCGAATCCCGTTTATGGCACTGACTTTTTTATCCTAAACAAAACCTTAATTAATTGAAAAGAATTTATTTGGTCAAGCGGACCACGAAACCTAATAAAAAATTTAATTTTACAAATAAGACTTTTAAAAAGAAAATGTTTATTACCTAATTCTAAACGAAATTATTAAGTAATGTATAAAAAAAGTAAAAGTTTTCTGATAAAATGGAATTCTTTCCCATTCACCAAGAACAGACACTTCCAACTCTTCTAAGGTGTTAGGACCTGGGTTCGCCGTCGTATTCGTCTTTTACGTTGGTCCCAAATAAGAATTCGTGCTGAACTCACCAAACACTCAATTCCATTCATAATATGTGCTCTATGGGGCCTGGCATTATCGTGTATTAGCAAGAATCTCTCACCGACCATGTCCTTAGATTATGTCTTGTAAGTAGTTCTGTGGAGTAAAATCTTCCTGCCACAACAACCAATTCGGTCCCGACGTCCAAGGTAATTGTACCCCAGCACATCAGTGGCTCATTGTGGAATGCAACCTGGAAAATCATACATACTGTCTTATCAGATTTCGTTCTCATTTCTAATGCTGAGGTTTTGTAGAGTCTGATAACGGATGAATCTATCGTCTCTCTCGTCTGGAGACCTAGGTCAAAAGAAATGAACTGATAGTGATTTTTAGGAGTATAGAATGGAAAGGCATAATGAGTACATAAATGGGATCAATCAGTACAATATAATCAGAAAACAAAGGAAGTAAATGTTGCATTATTTAACGTTTATTTTACCTGCGATAGCTTCTTATGACCTTAACTATTGTAGAAAGTTCATGGATTTAACTTTATACTAAATAAATTAAGTGGTGCGTTAAATTTATCCATCAATGTAGAATTCGTCCTATGTTGGACGTTCTTTGCCTCCTTGGAGCTAACTGCAATTATGCTGATTATGTTCTTATTACTTATAAACATTACCGAATCCATTTTGAAGTATCTCACTTAGAGTTGTATAAATGCTTTAGTTCAATATTGTAAAATTACAAAGATTGCTGCCCTATAGGACGAGGGACAGGAGCAGACCAATCCTCCTTTATTGTTATATGAAATGCGTTTAAGTAAGTTAAAATACGTTTCTTGACAGAATGAACGATATTTTTCTATGATGATTTTGTATCCAGTTATTCCGAGTTTACAAGGAAATCGATGGCGCTTTTCTTTGTTTTGTGTTTTTCTTCTAGGGGGCGGGGGTCAAGTAAGGACTCTGCGCTTTTCTCTATTCAGACCTATACAGTTTTATTATAGAATCATTACGATTAAGATCATGTGAGGTAAGTGGCTGTACGTGATAGTGCTTCTCATCCACAAAGGATTTGTGCCATTGTCTCTTGGTTTCCCTTGACAGTGTCGTCATGTTTGATATCACTTCGGATAGTGATTAGTAAGCCGAATCTAAAATTCTTAGTTGGCCTAAATGGTTCCGCTCGTTTTCCCAGCTTCATCCTAGGATGGAACCTAGACGTGGTTCACCCCGTCCGATGCGTCAGAGAACGAGTTATCGGACTGTCTGTTTCCTTCTATACCTTGCCCCAGAACCCATCTCATGTTGGCGTTGTGTTTTTTGATTTGGCAATTTAGGCATTCCCAGACTAGTTTGGAGCTGTAAGCATACTGCCTTACACCATGCAGTAGGGTATTCAATGACCCGGGAAAACCGGTCAGTAGCTGTGAAGTTGGAGGTAGAAGGTCAGATAGGATGCTTTCGAGCATTTTTTCACCCATGACAGTACTGACCCAAGAGAGGAGGAAATATTGTCTACGACGGGAAGACACTGTTATAGTTATAGCCAGTTGAGTGGTAGTGGTAAAAACTGATGGAAAGAAATTATATAGTTAAACTGTTTGGGGGGGGGGGTGAGGGGAGGTGTTAAGTAAGGGTTAGAACCTTTTCCACCCTGCAAACTATGTCGGTCTATTTGAGGAACCCCATTATTAAGACCATACATGGAAAACGCGTTTTTTCTCACAAAACACGTTCCTCGATGCTTTACATTCGCAAAGGATATGTCCTGATCATTCTGGTATCTGTTTCTGTTGACGCCAGCCATGTCATTTTAGATATATTTTGTTTTGGGTTATTGTAATCCCTAATCCTACTCCTACGTTCCTTGCAAACCCAGTCCTGCTCTTCTCCTATGATAGAAAGGTCCTCACGTCTCTCTTTTCTCATGCTTTCTCTCGTATTAATAAAAATCTTAAATAACGCGAACCCGAAAAACCCTCTGTCCTGCAGCAGCGATCTCTTCCAACGGAATTCATCGGCTATTTTGCGGCGAAGTCAGGGATCGGGCCGAACTCCCTTCGCTTCTTGCAGCCGGCGTCTGAAGTAAGGTGGTAAGTCCCCTATGAATTTCTCCCTTCATTTATTTAAGTTTATAGTTTTTATTTTTTTTAAATTTATTTATTAACGTTTCATTTTTTTAAATATTTTTTCCACGGCATTGACCGTAACAATTTCTGTCTTAGCCTGCTTATCTTTTTAAGGTGGTAAGAAGGCAGTGGCCGGTAAAGAAGCCTACTATTATACTCAAATCATGCCGGCTGAGCGCCATCATTACCACGCTTTCTGATGGTCTGATCATGATTCCGGTCCGACAGTGGGAGGGCAGTCTTCGTTGAGAGTTGGTTGTGCAAATCGCTTACTTCGATGCTTTCCTAGGGCCACGAGGCAATATAGGCATTCCCGGACTAGTTGGAGCTAAAAACACAAACAATCAATGCATTTATTGCTATCCGACAGTAAATGGAATGTAAATCCTCGCAGCATTCATTGTCTTCTTTATCCACTCCTGAGAGCATAGTTGGATCGCATGACCCTGATTTTGGAAGATAGTTGGAACCAGTCAAAGGAGGTTTTGCTAGGGTAATTCGGCCCGGACTGCCAACATTTGGGGTGAGTGATTCTCGAGTATGCCTACGGTTTACTGTAGATGGCAAAAGCTGGAATTGCCGGTTGACTACGAGAAGAGAATAGGCTCAACTTGGCGTATGTTTGTATGTAGAAAGTATGTGTGCTTCCAATTTTTGAAACCTTCACAACCGGCATCGCAATCTCTTAAGTGAGAGAGGAAGTGATTAACTCTTAACATATCGGGGTGACTACTCTCCTCTTTTTTTCTCTCTTTTTTTCCGTTTTATGATTTTTTGTGTGTTCATTTTGTTTTGTTTTGTTTTGTTTTACGCTCTAATATTCTATCAAATTTACTTTGCGCGACAATTGGCGCAGATGTAAATAAATAATAAAGGGAAATAATAGCTTTAGCGTCCTCCTGTGAAAATTATTACAGATGTTTTCTTTGGGTTGTAGACGTTATTCGGTTCATGTATTTTAAGGACATCTTTCTGAAAGTATTAAACAATAAATTGAAATAAACAAAGTGGGACGACTCCTGTACTTTCAACAGTCATTCAAAACGAGTGTACAGGAGGGAATAGAATTGTATTAGCATAACGTGTGATTCGATTAATTTAAAAAGACCATTTGGACCGGAATAGTGAAAATTTGCATGATCTACTTCATCGTTTTACCGTTACATTAATCCGGTAAACGTCCTATCCGGAATAAGTGCACTCGGATGATCGTCGCCCGTTTCCCACTACTCACTATCAATTAGCCTGCATCGTTTAATTCGGTTGGATGTTCCATTTCTACACTAAGTGACCTATGATTAAATCCCCTTTCACCACTCGAAATGCAAATGGCAGGAAATCAATCCTGTTTGGCCTTTGAACGTACACGGCCGCTGCCACCCATAGTGCCCCAATGGAAATTGTTATTTAAATCTAAATTTTATTCGAACGAATTCACAATATCAAACAATAACAAAATATTAACTTTAAAATGATATTTACAAAGTTTTTCATTCTTTAATCTACATTTATCTTATTTTTCTAAAACTTGTGAAACATAATATAAATTATAAACATAAAAAGATATAAATTTGGTTTAAACGCCCGTTTTGATTCTATATTCCTTTCTTCCTGGCTGTTGGGTTTTTCAGGAACGACCTTCCACATCCTTTTATTGAGATCGATTTCCGAAAGCCACAAGCCTCCCCTCTTCATCCCGTATAATCTTCAAACACAAAATGACTTTACTAAGTACCATTTCAGTAAGATAAATTTGAATAAAAATATGCTAAACTGGTAAAAATGAGCAAAGAAAGGGGCCAAATAAGTGGTAATTTTGTAAAACCTTCAATTCAACTATGAGATTACTTATTAAAGTCTGCTGGGTGAAGAAGCTATCATACTGGACTGCCGTTTTAAACATAAATTAATTAAGCAATAATAATTGGTGTCGACTTTCTCGTTGGGCACTTATTCGAGAAATACCACGAACTGGAGCGTCTTGGCAAAACGGTGGTGGATGTCTGGGTAATCTGGGTAGACGTTTTGCCCATGGAGGGGGGGACGAAAGAGCGGTCGCAGCGGCTAACGTCGGGACGTACGGACTTCCGGACGTATCACCGCCAAAATGCCGCAGCTCTCGCGTATCAAATGTGCTGTGATTGATGATCCCCGGTGGCTCTGACTTATCCTCACTCGATTAAGGATATACTATGCAAGGTTGACACGTTTGGGCGAAAGCGGAGAGTGTGTCCCACCTGATTGAGGGGAACAATTCCTTGGCTCCATATAGAGAGCACTGAGGATTGGCACCCAATATGAGATTGGACGAGAAAATGGATGCCATGAATCTGTCGATTTGAAACTCAAGTATTGCCAGGGGAGTAACATCCTACCTATACCTACGCTCACGAGCTAGGCTAATATATAGAGATATATAGAAATTGATGGTTTTATTGTATTTAATCACAAAAAGTTTGGTCTCTTGGACCTTTTCTACACTTAACGTCAGGTATTCACTTTACGTTATACATTTATAATCATTTAGACTCCTTTGGTCATTACAATGCTATGTACAATTCTATTAATAATGAAGAGAACATTTTTTAAATTTAATTTTACTAACAAGTTATACATTTTTCTGTTTGTTGTAAATTAAAAAATTTGTGGAACATACGTATCAATAAAATGTACAATAAAAACAAACAAACAAATGGTGCGTTGTTAGGTGTTATTTATGTAGGCCAATCTTCATCTATATAAATTACAATCTTTGACAATTATATTACTAAAATGCAAAAACTTCTATTATTATCGTTACGATTACTTTAGTAGTAGTACTTTAGTATAGAACAAAAAACAAAGCGTTAAACAAAGACAAAGAAAAAATAAGTTTATGCAATATACCTAACTAAAAGATAACAAACTTTATTCATTAATAGTAATTAATATTCATTTATACGTTTTACAGTACATTCTGCTTTTAATTTAATCGTTTTAATTGTAAATATTTATTCATTAAGTAATTTCGTATATTAGTTTGAATTTACACAATTTTGTTCCATTTTTAAATTCTGAAGTCAGCACATTATGTAATAATTTACTTTTTATGATAAACTAATTGCGGTAATATGTTGTTCTATGTCTTATTATAATAAAATTATCAGGAGAAGGTCTGATATTTTTATTAAGGAAACTATTAGAGAATATAATTGATTAGCTATAAATTGGCGGACTTTTTTCATTATTGTTGCGATAGAGAGAGATATAGAGCGCAAAAGGCATAGAGCAAGGGGTGGAGAGAGAGAGGGGGGGAGTGAGACGGAAGGAGGGAGGGAGAGAGAGAGAGCGATATTGTGAAAGATAAAGTGATTCACCATATTGCTTATGGTTCTTAATTCAATAATAATTTAATTTAATCTTTGCGTTTTTTAGCATAAATACTACTCACTATCGTAAAAAACGATGCACAGTAAAATTCCTTTTTTTTTACCAATGAACTTTTGTCATTGGCGAAATTGATCGATGGGTTGATGTTGACATCGTTTATGAAGAGTTACGGGGTCAAATAAAAAAAAGATTCGATAAAAATTTATTGCGGTGTTATTGCGATAAGAGTGAGTTGGGTTTTAAGTGGAATCAAATAGATAGATCTAAACGAGGTACTGCCAATTGAAAACCGTAAGGGGTTCTTTATCTAAAAGGAGGGGTTCGCTTCTGGCTATTACTCGTACAAGCGGCTATAGAGATTGAAAGAACCTGTGTTTAGTGGCCGTGTGACACACAAATCAGGGGATATGTTTCAACTAATGGCATGGGTGTAATGAGGCATTTCCCATTGTCCGGTCCACCCTTCGCACCAGACGTCCTAGGCGGTTCCACCTCCTTACACGCCCACCGCGCCTATCCTTCCGATACCGTTAACCGCAATGCACACAGCCAGACGAAACTATCACAAAAGGTGACGTCCAACTGTTCCTTTCGAGGCATGGGCTCTTTTATTTGAACTGGACTTATTTCACGTGATTGTTAAACACCGAAAGCTATTCAAGCAGTCTAACTTCGAATGTAAACTTTTCGAAAATAAGTACTCGTAATTTTGCAACTTTTACATCTTTATTTAAACGGTTAGGGATAGGGATAAAAGAGGCGGCCACAAGGCCTACTGCACCTTGACATGAATCCGTGCTCTTGAATATTGTATTTTTGTATGTTGTATAATATTTTGTGCTTTTGAATATTGTACACCCCTGTTATTTATAACTCATTGCCCAGCTTCAGGTTTATTAATCAGCCTCCACAGCTTTGCCAGCGGATCCATAGTGTAGGCTCTTGCTTGTGGTTTTTCTTGCACTAGTTGCAAGAACCTGCACCTACGTAGACCTTTGCAGTAACACAGAATATGCTCTGCGGTCTCCTCGCTGGCAGAATCTCCACAATGTTTCTTCTGTCTGACTCTTATTAGGTGAATGTTTTCTTAGATGGCAGTGCCCTGTCAGGGATCCAACCAGAATGGTTCGGTTGCTGTTGCCTTCCAGTTATTAAGTAAGTTTTGCGGATGGTCCGTCTGTGAATCTCCTCGCGTGCCTTACAACTGCGGTATTGTTCCGTCAGGTTTTGGACTCATTAAGGATCCATTTTAAGAAGTATCTTCTATTGTGGCAATATGATGGCAAAATTAAGGTCGGGACTAGAGCGTCCATATCGGGATCCTCTTTGACCTACAAGTCAGCGACTGACTACTGTCAGGGCCTTAAATTTAAACGGTTAACAACTCGTACTTGTTGTTAGGCTCTTGGGCACTTTGCACTTGATGACAAATCACAATCGCCCGACTCTTCACTACGTTTCCTTTCGTATTCCACCTGCCATGTCTACACACACTTAGTAATGAACGGCCCTTGAAAAATAAATTTTGACCACTAAAAACAGCAAAAATCAAGCTTGCAATCGTTATTACCCTAAAACCTGTATGAACTGTTCAATTTGGTTGGGCGCATCATGTACAGGTAGGTAGGGTATCTAAAAGTGCGTCAAAATCTAACACTTTCCTGCACAAATGTATGTTTCATACATAGCAGGTTCAGCTCTGTATATGCTGCATATAATACAAGTCCTTAACTGGACTTTCTACGTAAGAAACGGGTACTGCTGTAAAAGAAAATTGTAGATTTTGACACCTTGCCACAAAAAGTATACAGCCATGAATTGATCTTTAATTAACCCAAAACCTGTGGAACAATACCCCAGTAATAAAGCATTCGAAGACATTCATAGAAGGGCATGTATACAATGAAGCATCGCTCTTCCAGGGAGAAGAGACACTTCATGCTTTTGGGAGGGTCTATGAAGGTGTAGATTGTTCCGGTGAGTAAATAAAAAGTCACAATATCCTACATTAACAGCAACAGAGTAACATCCTGAAGCTGACCATCGAGATAATAAATTTAGAGGAGAACAATAGATCAGTCAGCTCTTCTTATATGTCCGGTCGCATTATCAAATAATACTATCAAAAGACGGATTTTCGATTTATCAAATGACGTGAAAGAACCCCTGGTGACTTGCTTTCAACACAATTCATTTTCTCTCCAAATCTACGAATTAACTGACGTAGCGGGGTTGGTTAGTGTATTGGCTTTTGTCCGTTATGAAGATCCGGGATTTTTGAGGAGGATCTTCTCCTATGCAAACGTGCAGAACTTCCTGGAAATACAACACGTGCCGAAATATTCGAATATTCCGTTTGTACTTTTTTTTTCTTACAACTAACGAAATTCCATGGTCTAATTGCATGGGGACGTGTGCCCAGATGGAGCAAAAGGAATAAATCAAAGGATTGCAGCGGCAGTCATGGTGTTCTCCACAACATTTTTAGCTATGATTATATGGAGATCGTGGGATGCGATATGGTGTGACGTAGGTTTTAGAAAAACATTTACTTTATCGTGCCAACGTTTCGATCTTGATTGAGAACCCTTTCACGGTCTGGGATTTATAAACATTGTATAAATTTTACCTATTCATGTAGGATGTGGAAAAAACGAATTTATACAATGCTACAAAATGGTAGATAAAAAAAGTTAATCTAACATTCTCTAACATGGTATAAATTTACTTTATTATTTATTGAAACCTACGTCACACCAGACCCCATCTCACGATCTCCGAAAAATCATAGACTAGCGGTCACTAAACACTACACATCTTTCGCTATAATTACTAGATTTTGTACTACTAATAGCCAGCCTCTTTTAAGAAAGTTTTTGATGAGTACGTTCAAATTATTACTAAGATCAATTTCTGATAATTCAAGATGTTTCACGTGTGACGATAACGGAGGCTACATCATTCTACGCTGTCTCGAGGGAAGCACATTCACGATTACAAGAATTACGTTCTGAAGTACCATTGATGGACCCCAACGTTTTCAATGATCATAAATGGCAATGAACACCAACGCATTTATCAGATATATATTTTTTACGAGGGTTCGCAACAGCAGAGATCATATAAAGGGTGCCGGTGTTTTTGAAAAAAAGCCCATTTGTAAGTATGTCGGGTTCGAATGCAGGACCGCTGGATTCGAACCCGGGACCTTGACCTTACAGTGATGAGCGCCGTGTCAAAGATAAAACCTTGCGGCCACCGACCCCCCCCCCAATCAGATATTTTTATAAAAACATATGAGATGAGTATTTCTTTGTGAGAGAAGATTATCACAACTTTCGATAGTAATATAAATAAAGTTAGCGCCTTCAAAAAAGTCTAGTTTTGGGTTGATCCTGTTGAGTAGGAAGAAGTGAAGTGTTTTCCTGTGTTAAATGATGAAACAAAAACCTGGTGCTCGCGAATGGCGCGTTGATTGATGAAATGTGTGAATAGATTTGTAGTATGGAGCTGTTCTTTATGCACTACTTACCAACATCTCGATATACAATACTACAAGACCATGTATGGGTGGTGAAAGGGTGGTCAAACCGTTTTCCGTATCAATAAAGCCAAGCAGTTTGTCCGCAATCTATACAAATGTTTGATAAATATTACTTCAGACTCCATCGTTAAATCTACTTTTGAATACGCTATTGTTTGAAGACAAAAAATTTCAATTTCTCTTGAAAAAGCATAAGATGTTCTTTGCCACAAATTACCTTGCCAATCAGGAGTTTGAACAGCCACCAAAGCTCCAAAACCGAAGCTGGCTAGATCCGACTCACAGCAATCAAAAATTAAACCTAATATATCGAAATTGTGTAGGTCAAAGCATCCTCATTCTTCCCATTAATTAATTAATCATTAATGGTCAAATATACTGTTGAAATTGACGTGAGTTTCACCCACCTATTGATCGTACGGTCCAATTTGATTTTGATGTTCTGAATCTTGTAAATAAAGTTAAGTATGACAGTCACATCGTTTTTTACAATGATCTCTTCTTCATCCAATCAGGAAAGGACTGGCTGATTTATTAACCTTTCATTTCAGACTCTGCAAACTTCAGACTACAAATATCTAATATTAAATACTTGACTGAGAGGGTCCGCTGGGCAAAATGTTGGGAAGGCCTGCTAACGAAACAAGACAAAAAACGTTTGCCTTGACCACTGGTACTGAAGGAACTTTTCTTCATCATTGACTCGTGATGGGACTTGGGTCCATCTTCTGAAGCACGGTGTCGAGTATGGAAAGACGGACAAAACACGATTGCCAGCTGGTTTTTTGGGGACTTTAAATGTGTGCTTCTCGATAGATGTTCAGAGAATGATCAATACCGCTTACTACTGTTAATTTCTGGAAGTTAAGGCCGCTTACAAAAAAAGAGAGATGCAGACGACCCATTAGGAAGGCAGACGGCTCCATGACACTGGTCGAGCGAACCAAACTGGCTAAACATCGGCGAAATGTTCTAGTAGGATCTCGGAGAGGCACTATACGTTCCGGACCCTTTCATGCCATTCAAAACACTCAATTCGATGGGAGAAATTGTTTTAAAGAAATAAATATAAAAACTAATTTTTCAATCTTTGGAAAATCAGAATATTCGGTCGAGGATTCCAAATCTCGCGATTCCATTCTAAGACGTATAGAACGGTTTTAGAAAATCGATTAACAAGAAACTGTAGGACTCGCATATCGGCGCTCAGGGTCTATTGAATCGATGAAAGAAATATTGGCTTGTGAGGGACAAAAGGTTTTCTTAAGGATTTGAGGGGGTTCCACAAAAGGACGTATGAAGCCGACAAATCTTTGGCAGTTGTTCATCGAGAGCGATAAATAAAGAGAACAAGTCCGCAGGGTGACGCACAATAATGAGACCAGTTGTAAATTGGTTTGACTTGTGACAGGGGATGGGACAATGGCGAGTCCCCGACAAAGGAGTCCTTCGCCTTTACACCTATATTACCTGATACACTTCTCTCTGCCGCCTTTTTTCTATCTTTCCAGATCTCCTCGTGACAAATTCTCAACAAGAGGACCGGCCGACCAATTCGGGCTATGTCTCATTCAAACGAGAGAAAAAATATTCTTCGAACGTCTCTTTTTTCCTACCGATCGGGCAAAATGGAACATGGATCATGTTAATGATTTTTTTCCGAGCCTGTTCACATAAAAGAAACTTCTCGCTTCGTCAATTAATTTTTTTCAGTGCTAGTGTGATTATGGTCTTTTCTCGCTGGTTTATGTTTCACTCACACGCAACTTTTTTCTCAAAAACAGAAGAAAAAGACATACAGTATCAAAATGCATTAACACAATAACAAATCACTTACAACACAACACATCTCAACAAACATACACCAAAGCCAAACGTTTTCTCAAAAATAATCCTGACATACTCATTCTTTCTGCCGACAAAAGAAAACAAACAGTAGCAATCAGGAAAAAAAGGGTACAAGGAAAAAATTAACAAAATTATCAACGACACAGTATATCAAGTTGGGTTGAATTTAATTTAAAGTTCTCAGAGTGTTGTACTGATCGTCACTGGCCACATCGTGCCATCGGACGGCTCAGTTTTAAACTGAAGATGGCGTGAAGTATATAAAATATTGGGTTATGGTCCTTCAGAATACTTACGATTCCGGAATAATTATGTAACATATGCTATATAACGTCTCAGGCTACTCGCATCACAAACTTTGCCAGTGAATTTCACATTTCCAGAGTGATCAAAAGTCCCCTTGTATGATCGAATGGTCGGATCATCGACAATAAGGACAACTTTCAGTTTTTTAAGGATTTTATGACTACTGCAGAAAATCAACATTTACATTGCTACAAAAACAACAAGAACACAATTGACTTCTGTTTGTCCTGGTACTCAGTAGAGTCCATTTTATGAACCTCTATCTGTTTAGTTGGGTTTTGAAATTCAGCACCCTGACCATAATCGAGATGTACATCCATTCTCCTCGCCTTGACTGTATAGTTTAGTTTTGTGATTCAGCATCCAACCAAGCCTATCTATACACGAGATGTAACCCATTGTCCTGGCGACTTTGTGGTGGCTGTACACTTCCTCTGTATTGTGCTCACTGAACTGCCACACTAATGCCACTAAACAAAATGAAATACAATTTTAAAAAAATTATTGTACCAAGATATCATTGATGTATACTGTTAAAGCTGGCTCGAAAATAAGTGTCACGAGCGGTTGAGCCATAGAGGTCACCGTAGCACACGTGGTTAGCAGCGCCTATCGAGGCGATGGTCACTGGTTCAACTCTCGTTCGTGTCACTTGCTTTTTCATCAACCAAGTCTTTAGATTCAAACTGTCGTTAATTAAAATATGTAATAATTTATGACCACGAAATACATATTTGGATATTTACAGTTTATATATACCACGATAACTGCAAATTACCAAATATTAAATAAATTAAAGTGTACGGTGATTTTGTCCATTCGTACAGTTATCTTTTTCCCGATGGTTTCGCCAGGTCCTTAATTACTGATAATTGTTATTTTCATTGTCGCCCCACGTTAACGGGCCGCAAATAACAATGTAATCAGCGTTCGAGTCAAAACAACCCGAAGCCATACCTACTCCAATTTGGTCGTTAACGGATGAACGGGCAAAGAGGTTTCGAAGAAGGAGTTGACACGAGGGTAATTATCGTATAGATTTTTATTCGCCGATGAATCAGTTCCGTGGTAGAATATTTGCATTTAAATGATAGGGAGGGTGTTCTAGTTAAGAGGGCGAGCGATGGAGGGTGGAAAGTGTTCATCTAAATCTAATGTAACTCATTTGAACCGGGTGAGAGACGGAGCGAAGCCCCGCCGCTCCTTATCCACTCTTCGCCCTTCCATGAACAACATACTAATTTATAGATCGCTAACACTCTCCGCACAGGTCACTCATTAAAATCCCTGCATATTCCACACCCCTTTGATCTTAAACGCGCGCACATCCGCCTCGCCCCCAATCCATTAAAACGGTTGAACCTTTTGAAGAGAGGATTCGGATCAACGATTCGGCATACGCTAAATTTACGCAGGGCGTTGGAGAACTCAAAAAGACGGCTTGTATAAACCTTTCATTATATTCCGGGCCTAATTTGTTTTTAGGGGTTCATACGCATTGCCCTACCCTCATGATGTTCGTTTTCATATCTCCAAAGAATTTATTTCTGGAACAAGTGAAAATGTAACTGGAAAGATAAGAAATAAATTTTTAAAAATTATTGCCGCAAAATAAAAAATACATCAATGAAAATATATAATTTATAAACCGCCTGCAAATAATACTATTCAGGAACTACTTTACGCTGTGAAAAGCGTTCTCAACTAGAAAATCCTTCAAACGACGCTTGATACAGCTAAATATCCTGGAATGACCTTAGATGCCAAGCTGATATAGAAAGTACACGTGAAGAAAAAAAAGTACAGAAAGAGTTTTAATAAAAGACAACTATACTGGTTGATAGAACGTGGCTCCAACCTTACTATAACTTGGTACGTAAGAAGAAGGACTTACATAGGGATCTTAAGATCCCATGGATCACGGCGGAAATAAAGATTTGCCTTTGCCAAACATCAGTCTCGCCTCAGCCGGCAAACTTCTACATAACCGAAACACCGTCAGTAAATTAAAAAGAACAAAGCCATGACCAGTTCTGATAAATAAATGAAATGTAAATATGAACGCTTATATGAAGACCGCCCAGAGCAGGCACCCGCTCCCAACCCTGACCGCCGGCCCCATACCAAAGTGTAACAACGAATCCGAGCTCTTTTCCTCAATCTGTGATATAGTCGTATAGTAACCAAAATACATCATCTCTTTCTTCGGAAATCAGGGATACTAGATTAAAGGGTCCACGAATGTCCTTCAAGGAGTAAATAAATCCTTTCGAATAACAATTTTCTTTCTTTTTCGTATTCCGGACTTTCCACTATGATTGATTGAGATCCTCCACAGTATTGCATGTCGCACAGTTTGGACTTTCCCTCAAACCGATCTTAAATTTATGTGCGCCCCACAATCCATGGTTAATCCGGATATGTAATACCAAGAAGAAATGTGGAGATGCCCGATGCCCCTGAAACCAGCGTACCTCGGGCACCACGAGGAACCTACACTTATACAAATGTCCCACCGGAGACTCATTGCATAAATCGTGCCAGTCGCTAAGCCTTTCCCTATTTAGTGCACTTTTGCTATCAGACGCTGTCGTTTTGTTTTGCAGAACCACGCGCATACTGTAGCCATTTTAGCATAAGTGTCTACTATTTCATTGTCACGTATATTGAAATGCCCTTTAGTCCAGCAAACTTTCACGGATTTTCCACTATGAACCAAAGCGTTGTATTCAATAATATTTCAATCGTGATGTGGTCGTATTTCGTGTAAACGTTTACGCTTTCTAACCGGGGTACTGCACTTCTGCAATCAATCAGGATTACAACTTTCGATATATTGTCAAGCTGGCACTGTATACACTCCAAGGCCTTAAGTACGGCCATGGCCTCTGCAGAGAATATTGAGGCAAAATTCGGGAGAGAATATCTTTCCTTCCCTTTACGTGTCGGGTCATATAGGGCGAAACCAACTGTCCCATGCATTACTGATCCGTCCGTAAATAGGAGATGACAATCAGGCAACATACACCTAAGATCGTTTCGATACATTGTGTCAGCTATCCAGTTAGGGAATCCCGAGTGCTAATATTTACACTGTGGGGTGATGAGTGCTGAGGGTGAACCATGCTATTTTCTTTTATATATGGAAAAAAAATTTACGGCTGACAAAAAGGCCCTCGCAATGGGTGGAGCTTTCTTGCGGAGCCAGTAGTTGCTAGTTTGATTCAACTGTGCCAGGAAGGCAATTTTGGGCATATTTATACTATCTGTCAGTTGTAACTTAATTATCATGTGCGTTGCCAACTTCTTAATTCTAACCCTTATTGGGGGCTCTGCTGCTTCGGCGAGTATGGCAATTGTAGGAGAGCTTTGCAGGCAACCAAGCCGACCAGCGGCCGACCAGAAGTGAAATTATGGGTTTCAGTTATAAAAATAATAGAAAATACCAAACGGACGAACAAGAATTTACCTTAGTAACAATTAATGTTCCATAAAAAGAAAAGGAAAATTAATACTTATGAAAACAACACGTTAAAGTCGGCGCTCTCCTTATCGTGATGTGAATCTTACGAAGGTCGAGGTGAATCTACCGAAATGCCCGCCGACGAAAAATCAAGGTTATCAATAAAACTGAGAGCTATTGTTTTCTTTCTATTAAGTACAACACGACGTTTCTCGAAGCAAGCTTTAATCCATAACTCAACAGCAGAACATCCCGCGGCGATTAACGCAACGACGTCCGCAAACCGATAAAAATGTAAACCTCAGCGTTCAGTTCGAGGATATTAATTTTTTTGCGAAAACAGCATAGGTCATATCAACGAACCCTCGGAGTGTTGGTGTTTTTGAAAAATATTTGTAAGTAGGATGGATTAGAATGCAGTGTCGCCTAGACTTTACCTTTAGTTTTAGGCGTGTCAACAGCTTAACGGCCACCGACGCCCCGAAATTTTAATATGTATTAAAAATAAGAGAGGGTCAAGCATGGAACCATGTCATACACTATACTTGATTGGAAATCTCGGAAGACGTCTCCCCACTGAATTTTTCCTTCCTGGTGAATAACGGGAATTACATGTTGTAACTAATAAGGGAAAGCTACAATTAATTATTTTCGATTTTGTAATAACTAATCTGGTAGATTCGAATATAACGTTAAAATTACAAAAAATCTAAGCCATTGGTTCATTTCCTCCCTAAAAATAAGGTCCTTTTTATTCATATCATCCTAATCTATTAGTTTCAAAAAATATGCAAACTGCCAAATTTGACCTATTTTCCAGCTTTTGTTCATCGTTAAAATTACAAATCTTAGCTAGTCGGTGTTTTTATTTGGGCTTTTTAAAGTTGCAGGTGTAAAAAGGTTGAAAACTGTCAAATTTGAGGGATTTTCTTAGTTCTTTTATATTATGAAATCTCCTATCTTGTTAGAAACTTATAGATAAAAATAAGAGCAAAAATACTTTGAAAAAAAGCGGTCCAAAAACGTGTTGGCGGCTGTCATTTAACCAGATTGGCGACGACGAAGGACTCGACGAGAAAGCAGGCATTACAGATGCTAAAAATAAAAGACCTCGTTAATAGAACAAGCAATGGGTAAAATTAATAATACCTCGGTCGAACATCTTGTTTTGTCGTTGATTATCATCTTACTTCCAGGAAAACATGATTACGCTTGTCGATCAATCCTTCCATAAGGATCACGACAGGTAAACATTTAATCATCAGCATACTCATTTATGGCTAAATTGGTCGAGAAGCCACAGAAGACGATTATGGCAATTTGTGGACCTTTGCCAACCCAACATGACAAAATATACAAAATTTTAATCAATAACATCTTTGCTAATACAATTAGCGGCGTTAATAGAGATTTTAAGAATATACTTGTTTGATTTTTTTTTTTTTTTGCTCAAGATGGATATCAGTTTGGTAAATTTGGAGCGGAAAAGCTTATGTACAAAAAAAGTAGGTATAAAAAATGATGAAATCTAAAAAAACACTACAAAGTAGTAAAGTATGCCTAAAAATTTGTTTTTGAAAGTAAAATTTGTACTCGTAATAACTCCTATCTTTAATAAGAATTTTTATAAGAAACAAAAAACAGAATGTTTGGGCATGATCCGTCGGATTTTGTCTCGAGATGACGTCAGGTATTCTTCTTAAAACTCTTATGGGTTTTATCCAATACCCACGATATTACAACCAACAGTTGGATGGCTGAATGACTTCTGTTTCAACAACATTGAGATTTTATATCATTATACTTGAAAATGTAAGGATAGCTACCTACCATCTAGCGAAAACGAAAAATTCAAAACGAATTGGTATTTGCTCTAGTGTAGTGCAGACAAAATTGCAAATATACTCTGTACTTACTCCTTAATAGAAGTATCGAATGAATCGATCTCTGGAGTAGAATAAAGCAGAAGGCTGCAGTGCTTGGTGAACAAAAAACCCCACTTCCTATTATCTATCACCATCATAATCGTGTTAAAATTTCCACCATGAATATATATTACAAGAAAAGTACTAATGTAATTCCTGTCTCTTAGAAATATAACTAGGAATGAAAGGTGATGACAGATGAGAAAACTTGATTCAAAGGCTAACCCTCGTGGGATTGATTAAGTAGAACAAACGGAGTCGACTCTGCGGTGTGGGCGAAGGCGAATTTTCAAGTACATTGAATGTTTCAGTGAACAATGAAATACGATCATTTCGTCGTGCGATAAACCGTGAGTGAACAAAGTAGGAAAATGACTTCCCTCCTCTGTTAGAAGTATAATGTACTATGTATGTTACGTTACAGTTTTTAACAATGGCCCTCTTTGACTCTGACCGGTACCCAGTGATATGTCGCTCTTTTGTTTCCCCTTTGTCCTACTTTTCGGAACAATACACCCCAACTAAAAGAACATTTTATTTAAATCCTTTTGTACGGCCCTATTCTCGAAACGTGGTAAATCACTGGCGGAATTATTTTATTTGAATATTTATGTTTATACATCGGAGCCGTTAAGTTCATATTTTGGCTTACAACAAACAACCAATGGCCAATGGCCAAACAAGAAATCCATTGTCATTATGTTGGTAATAATAACAAAATTGATGAGCAGTTTGTTCAAAAATAATTACAATAAATATTAAAAGTAGAACAGAAAATCCGCAGTAGGTCTTTTAGGTCGCAATGGTAGAATGAAAAGTTAAGTCAACAGTCAACATTGACCCCAATTAAATAAAAATATAGAAACCATGTGCGGACTACGCTATAGGTCAAAAAGACAAAAATAAATGTAAAATAGGCAATTAAAACTTCAAACTTTGTGTGATTTTCTGGTTCTTTTCATGTGAAAGCTCTTATCAATCCTCTTCGAAACGCTTATGTGAACAGAAAAAAGCTTAAAAATTATGAATCTTACTGATTCGTTTTCTTTTTAAAGGTTCTAACATTCCCTGTCATGCTAATAAAATCGCTAGATATTAATGAATTGAAAAGTCAATGGCTGCCAAATCTGGGTATTTTTCATTGTGAGAACTCCTTAAACTCTGACATCCTCTAACAAAAGATTTTGTTGATTTTTTCTTCTTTTCATCCCATTCGTCCTAAAACAAACTTCTACTTAGTTCGATGCACAAAAAAATCCCCAAAAAATACAAACTTGGAGTGATTTCTGGTTCGTTATCATTGTGAAAACTCCAATCCTATCTTTCATTCAAAGCGGAGTCCTCCTCGTGGAACATTTTTCTTAGTTACTACATTCAACAATCGTAGATAGGTGTGCCATCTTTTTTGCCAATGGACCCTTCGAGCTGAGGAAAAACTATTTTAAGTAATTTAATTTTTTTAAATATTGTTTTCTCTTTTGTTGTTTATGTAAGGTCATACAGGAGGGTTTAACGTCCAACGACTATTTGGTTGTTGGAAACGAAGGTCAAACCACTTGACTATACTTTTGTTCATATTGTTTTCAATTAAAAAGCCGTGAGGTATGCCGGGATTCGAACCCAGCTATTCTGCCCTCTAACCACTCTGCCACCCCGGTCCCGAATATGCATATATTTCAAAGTTTATTAAGTTTCGAAAGACTCGTTTTATACCTAGGATATGAAAGTAAAATGCAGAGTCGTATTAAATGAGATTAAATATAGTTTCAAGAATACTCTATAAAAAATAGTCAAAAAATATTTGTTAAAAAAAGGATTCGTTTTAAAAATCCTTTAACGTTTTTAAATACGATTTTTTTATTTAAAAATTATATTTTCAACTTAAAAAAAACATACTTTTTTGGGCTAGATAGCGTGGGGCTTTTTTTTTCTCGTCGATATCCGGTATTTCCCATAAAAATTCATAACCCTTCTGTACTTCAACCAAAATTGATGTTATTACATCCCTGGAAAGTTGAATCTTTTGTGTTTCAGCCTATAAGAACATTTAGATTTTATGTCTCTGTAATTTAGAAAAAACAAGAATATCGGCTAAATCTTTTATTTTATAACCCCGTTTGTGTGGCACTATTTGTACATTATAGACCTGAAGACCTGTCAGATGCCGTGCAGATCGGTAGTCATTTCACAAGTATCACCATTTATGTGATTTTCGGAAAAAATCAAACGCATAAAAATGGTAAAAATAGGAGGAAAATAATTTTTTGATTTCCCCCAACGTTTTCAAAAACGAAAATCAACTTTATTTCGTGGTAAAAAATATTTAACTTAGTTTGCTATGTCTCGGTCATAAACCTTGTTGGCGAAGATAGTAAGCGGAATATTTAACCGTAATAACATCGAATTTAGATCAAAACTAGAGGTGTTGAGTTTTCATATGGAACAATGGTTGACACAGTTGACAAAAAATGTGCAAGTTGATGCCAGCCAAAGAGGATTTTGCCGCCTATGAACCACTGTGCGACGTCTTGACTCGCGAGTCTTGAGTCGTCCTCCATTTTAGAAAGGAACCAAACGGAGATAAAAATGTTTGCCGAGGGAGGTAATGTTTTGTGAAATAATCGAATGAAGTAAAGTTTCGAATTCGAAAGGGCGAGGAAGAATGGAACCAATCGGGCTTGCTAAACATTCTCAAGCACTCTCAAATAGTTATTATGAAATATACAAATGACACATGCGATGGATTGGCGAGGGGCAGGGAGGCGAGTCGTTTCTAATTTGATTTATTAATGCCCTCCTTTTCTCTAGCGTTCATTATATCTACGCTTACCGTTTGAAAGGGTGTTTAGAGATTGAGCTTCCCACCGCCCCTATCATCATCATCTGCTCGCTGGGGGAGGAACCCGCCATCTTGTGCATTGTACCTCGACCAACCGCACTCCCCTGTTAATTGTCACGCCATGCGAGCCGTTGAAAACCGGAATCGAAGAGTTGTTGACACAGATCCCGTACGAAATCACTTTCCGACACACGTCCGTCGGGACATATTGTGCCGACAAAGAAAATGAAGCACCTAATCAAAACTATGTTGGATGTGGAATATAATCCTTACTTTTTTACCAGAGGGTTATATCGATCATTAAAATCACCATGAATAGAGAATGTTAGGAATCCAAAAGGGCGTAGGAAAAACTGTCGATAAGCCAAAGATGCTAGCTATTAGTTTTAGGTCCGGCTGTTGTGGCTTTCCTTTTCCTGTCTTTCTCGCATTTTAATCTTGCTTTAATTCTAATTTATTTTCTTGTTTCTAAAGCCTAGTAATGATCAGACCAGTTAGGATGGTGACCGACTCCTCTCTCAAGTTTTTATCCTAATGGATAAAATCATTTGTGGATAAAATTAAACAAATAACTTACACAGATACGCATAACACAGAAGCAAGGCCAAACATGATATTCTAGTTGGTATTCACATTATTCCATATCGATATTCCCGTGGTAATTTGGGATAAGTCTCATTATTCCCGCTAATAAATTGCACATACAAGCCAGACTTCAATCATTACTCCAGAGTATTCGATATTCGTTTGCGTAATTGGGGAAAATGACCCTCCCATTCAAGATTTTAAAAAATTAATTAATTTAAAAAAATTAGTATTCTCCCAGGGTACTTGATATTCCTCTGGGTAATTGGGGGATAAGCCCTCGGTTTACGCTTATAAATTACATAATCCCATACCACCTTGGGGAATTCCGAAGCTTCCTTGTATATCACCATGATGAATAAATCAATAAAAAGTATTTTTACGGCATCTGTTCATTATTTACTTACCTTAGTACTTTCTATCTTTTTAAGATAGTTTACAAGTAAAGTGAACTATTAATGTTATGATTAATTTTTTCCATATAATTGTACCAAATATTGTTAACTCAAGGGTGAACCCTCTTAAATGTAATAATTTAATAACCTTTCTCTCACACTTAATTTCATTAGTTTCACCTCTGGCCCTTAATTTCATGAGAACATTTCGGTGGAGGAATTTTGCCTCCATCATTGGTTACCCCCAGGCACCGAGGTTGATGTCGGACTTGGCCTGGGCCTATAAGGAAGGTACCCTGTGGGTAGATGATAAGCGGACCACAGCGACTTCTCACGTCTTAATCCTTGATTCCCTTTCTTTCACCATCGGTTTCCTTTAGCTGCACTCTACTTTTAGCACAGCCGCCTCGTTGTAAACGTTATTGTCTTCTCCTTTGAGAAGTAGTCGTTCTCATATTCTACGTTGCAGATTGCCTACCTGCATTCCTACGTGACGTTAGTTTCATCCTGCCAGTGTAAGAATCCCAAGGTCCAATTTTTATACTATTTTTTATATTTTATTTAATATATTCTGCTCAGAACCCTTATCATCCCAATACTTCCGGGTTTACATTTTTAGACGCAATGAATTGGACTCCTCGTGATAGATTGACCATGGGATGTTCAATGAGGACACCTATCGGGCCTAAACCAATTTCGCTCATACAAATTGCCCAAAACTAAATTCTAATATTCAGTCCTTAGCTACGAAGAAGAACCTGCGAAACATGTCCCCTGTTGGTGTGAAGGGGTCTGGTAAGAATTTTAACGAGAGCTCTAGTTAATTATGGGGATAGTGGCCATGCGTAAGGAAGCTGGCTCCTGCTAACCTAACTTTTACCTTATTCACAGCTAACTCTAAGTAACCCGTCTTTCCTCAACTTCACTTAAGAAGTCCTCAACACATTGGAAAACTTTTGGTATCTTCAGTGTGTCACCTCACCACATTTCACAGTTTATTTTGTTTGGCGGTTGTGTCGATGCTGTAAAGGTTACCTTCTCTTATTCTTAGTCTCAATTCTCCGACTCGTCCAACATTTGTTTCTTAGACAAAGATCGACATCGCTGAGGTTGATGAGAAGGCGCAATGTTTCGGGCAGGCCATACCAGGAATGTGTGGTGATTAATGACCGTTACTCGATGATTATGCGAGAATCGTGAGGTGCGGTCTGGTGTGATGTAGGTTTCTGAAAAAAAATCTTTATCGTGCCAACATTTCGATCTTTATTGAAATCATCGACAAACACTTTGAGCCCTGAAGTTGATCTCAATAACGATCGAAACGTTGACACGATATAGAAAATATGTTTCTGAAACCAACATTACACCAGACCGCATCTCACGATTTCCGAATAATCATAACAGGAATGTTTAGGCAGACCAACTTGGTAATGAGTGACAAGTGATGTTTGTCCTTACATCGGACTGTCACGACTCACTATAAAAAATGAAAAAGATACAAAAATCATGCCAAATAACTAACGACAAAGTAACCACGTCCCGCGTATGATGATCAAAAAGAGACACAAATGTACAGTGTAAATTAAAAATTAATCAAATAATTCCCTTGACAATCCGGTGTGAAAACAACTGTATTCATTTGGTGCCGTTTTATCTTTTGAACGAATAAATCTTTATCGAATGTTGGGCAAACGCACAATAAGCCTTCGAACTAATGCCCTCGCACAAAGGATCAGAGATCAAATGGAGACTTGTGTGTATTAGCGGTGGTCTAAAACCATTCCCCTGTGATAAGCGTTTCAGTCGAATGACCCTTTTGACGTCGGACCTATCCCTCGGTTTTTATTTTTATCCCCTTTTTTAAACCTTCTCAACAGCGCTTGCTAAAATCCGAGTAGGGATCATGAAAATCAAAAATTGCGTTTAATCCAAAGCAATATGAAATCTTTTCACGCAAACAACACATGCTAAATGGGTTAAAAACTGCATTATTGAAATTAAAAATTCTTTGTTAAAAAATAATTATGCATTTTAAACTAATTTAACTTTAATATACATACTAAATTATCTTAGGTCAGTGAATTGTGTTAATCCCCCCTAATATAATATTAAATTTTGTTCCAATCCGTGAGCCTTTCTCAAAAGTGTATTATCGTTAGACTTTCACCCCGAAGTGTTTTCGCCTCTCGATGTGCTCGCCCAAAGGTGTATACCTAAGGAGAGTCCACCAACCCCGTTATACTGCTGGGACTGTAGTATATCCCATAAGCTAGATGCTCAGTAGATTGTCGCTTCCCGACCAAGGGGGTTGGGCTCCAACGGGTGCTTTCGAAACTAGGTGATCTCAGCCCCAAACGCATGCAATCCATGCCCTTCAACTAACTAACCTCTGTAATACATTCACTGAAAGAAAATAAATTCACTCCTATGGTCGGCGGAGTACTCGATATTCATCAAACGATCTACTCACAATATTAATAATCTAATCTAAATTAGGGTCGATGGGGTACATTTACAAATATTCCGCCATCGACCCCAAACACACACACACACACACACACACACACACACACACACACACACACAC
>CM077101.1:2721077-2773861 GCA_039619505.1 Cimex hemipterus | reverse complement strand
CACACACACACACACACACACACACACACACACACACACACACACACTGCTGGAGGGGCGATGATGGTAACTCTATAAAACAGATCTATATACAATTAAAAAAAACCACATCCTCAAAAAGGCTGAACAAGGGGATCCAGAAACTCGCTTCTTCTTGAATTCAAAACACTTTTTAGAAAAAAATGAAGTAATTTCATTTTTGAATGGGCAGTACTGCACAGTCTCTACAAATTATGTTTTGTACTCCCTAAAACATAGAACGTTCCTAATCAATCATTAATAAATTATTGTTTAAATAATGATTGTTAGTATTAGTTTTCTTATTATTAACATTATTAAAATTATTCTATGTTGTTGTTTTATGCATTTGGCAACTTCACAGATAGCCTATGGGCTATTGTATAAGATGTTTTGTGTATTGTATATTTTCTGTAAAATAATTTTATTGAAGATAAACATCATTATCTAACTATCATTCTTAAATTCGGCGGCCAGCCTAATCACTCTCTATAAAGGGATCATAAGGGGCTCGGGATTTGGCCCAGGAGGTAAGTATTATTACTCCCTAATTCCGATTCGGTGGAATTCGGCCAATTTCACGATTAACGGGATAGTGAACAGAATGAGAATTTTTTAGAAATCTGTCCAATTTGATGAAAATGTTTATCATGTATTTTTATTTTGGTCATGGTTTTCCCGTTTATTTAAGCAGTACTAAAACTTCGAAATGCTTCTATATAATGCTTTTAAAGCTGCAGAAGTTCTGGTGTGTCTTGCCTCAAACTTGCAACTTGGACACTAAAAAAGGAGGGCAAATTCAAAAGGTGGGGTTGAGATGGGAAGTTAGTAGTCAAGTGGTAGAGCAGCGGCGTACCTAGCCGAAGATCTTGGGTTCGAATCCCGCTCGTGCCATGGACTTTTTTATCTCAACTAAAATTTTTTAATTAATTGTAATATATTAATTAGTCAAGTGGACCACGAAATTAGTGAATTTAATTATTTATATTCTATGTTTAAGCCTTCCTTGCTCAACGTTGTCTAAGGGCAACGCCAAATTTAGCAAACTTGCCCATCCCATGAGTTTAGGGCAGGGGTGCTCAAACTTGAACTGCTGGCGATCTACCTCAATATTTTTAGACTACTTACGATCGACTCTGAGAGGCTGCAAGTATGTGTGATGCAGGGTTGTCGTACATACACTAGGTAGGGTGTACCGTAGCATATATAGATATTAGCTTTCTGCACAATATAGGTACATTATTTTAGTCAAGGTTTGGGTTAGGTTTAGTTAGGTTCTTCTCTACAATATCAATGAAAAAACTCATAGTTATTCAAAATTGCGAGTTTATTGGTTGTTACAAAACAAAAGAGTTACATATGGTGTTAAACTTAACTAAGGAGTGGCTTTGGATGTTGAAGCGTGGCACTGCATGTCCTCAGCATACTTTTCATAAGATGGTACGTAACCACTGAGTGCTAATCGCAAGCATGATGACATATGATAGTCAGTTAGTCGATTGCGATATTTTGACTTAATTATCTTCAATTCAGAAAATGCAGACTCGCACAAATAAGTTGACCCAAAAAATGCCGTCAGTTGAAGGGCGATTTGCCTTTCATTCGGATATTTATCTTCAGATATAAAACACCAGAAATTTGTATCAGATGCTGTAGCTTTGAGATGTACATCTGATATAATCTGCACCAACTCATTTTCAACAGAACATATTAAACTGACTTGCTATTTCAGTAGCTAATTCCTCAATGTTTTTACATGAAAAAGATGACTCATAAATGATGCTATATTTTCCAATTTACTGCAATCATGAAAACGCATTTCGAATTGTCCCAAAATATTTGATAATTCAGCCTCATACGTATCATAATTCAACTGAGAAATCCTTGCTTCCAAAGACGGAAAATGTTTCAGATCCTTTCTTTTCAGTGGATCTATCATAAGTTGCAATTTACTTTTGAATGCGTTTACTACGCTAATCATCTCAATAATAGTTTTTCCTTTAACTTGAAGCTCCAAGTTAACGGTGTTTAAGTGCATTGTGATGTCAGTCAAAAATGCGAAATCAGTCAGCCATTTTTCGTTTTTCAAAATCTGAGTGTCAGCACCTCTTTCGTCTAGAAAAGCTGTTATTTCGGGCAATAATTCTTGAAACCTTTCTAGGAATTTTATTACGTAATACATTTTTGTAGTTTAGTTACCTACCTACTTATTAAAAATTTTTTTCTTCTCGAGATCTACTCAAAAAGCACTCGCGATCGACCGTTTGAGCACCCCTCGTTTAGAGTAATGAGTAGTGTTTTTTCTTCAATATTTCATCTTGTGTACTGGTTGGCAACATTGATTTATTTGGCGCCAATCTAAAATCCGCATCTTGGAATCTTCTATCTCCAACATGGCAACTGCATCTTGTATCGACTTTGAATTTGGCTAACACTAAATTTTTCGTATCCAGTTTTCAATTTAACCCTTTCTTGCTACAGAGCAACGCCAACTAACGCAATTTTGATTAAGGGTAGCAGGAACTGCTGTTTCCGCCCTTGTATTGCCAACAATGGTTTATTTGGCGCCACTCAAAACTCTCTATAACTAAACTCACGAGATTTTCCGCAAAACGTTTGACAAAATTGCTAAGGTCGTTCTGCGCTAAGTCAACATTAGACCATAAAGGGTTAAAAACTACCTTTTACAATTAAAACATTCTGCCAACTGGTAAGAACGTGGGCGTGAAACGGGAAAATTCGGTATACCCTAACAGTGAAAATCGCCTCTTCTGACCAATTCGGTACACTTTTCTTCAAAACTGTTCATCATATTGAAACTATTATTTTTCCATTTTGTATATCAATAATAGGCATAAAATCGCAGCAAGGGTTGAAAAAAAATTAAAAACGCAGGAGTAAAAAAATGATGTTTTGCATCTACAAAAAGTTGTAATACTGTGTCACAATGTTTAGATTATTAACGGATAAATATTTTACTTACTAATGGATACATATTTTTTAGATACAGCCAAGTTATAAAATAGTGTTAGACTAAGGCAAATTAAACAAAAAAAATTGGTTATAATTGACCGAGATAGATTTTGATAAAACTATACCGCAAAATTGGCCATTTTTCTGCCTCTCTTCGGACAACAAAACAGCCTTTAAAAATTTACTCAAATTCGGTAAAATTTAAGAATTTGATGTTCAAGCAGAAAACAAAGGCGTTTCAGGGAAAGAAAATGTGTATCAAAATGGAGTTGAATAATAATTTTTAAAAAACAGCTTTTCTTCCGAAAAAAGAGCCTTCAACTCAATATTATTTTCTGAGAGAGTGATTATTATGAAAAAAATAAAATTAATGAAACTTTGTGACTGCATCCTCTCGACTTTAACCTCAAACTATTCTGCCATCGACCAAGATCGTCATGTAAACAGATCAGATTTGGGTGAGTGCATTGCAAGTGAAGGCAACAATTTAATAAAAAAAGTTGATGCCTTGTTCTACCCTTTTTTTAAATACTTACCGAACAGCTTACTTTAACTTGGTACTATAATCCTCCATGAATCAAAACATCGACCCCGCTTTTAAGTATCACAATTGTTTCGGGCTTGTTTGCATTAATCAGTACAGATGCTGCTATCTTTTGAGGGCGAGATGAAACTTACCCTCGGCCTCAGCGGGATTTTCCCCACACGGATTCTCTTCTGGAAAGGAAGTGAAATCTACAGACAAACGGGGAAATAATGAAAGAACCGAGGCGCTAATACAATATAGTTGATCCAACAAATCAAATCGTAAGCAAAGCGTCCATCCATGACTCGTCGATTCAGCAGTCTGTTTTGGATGTTTTTTCCAAAAACTAGTCGATTTTTTCTTTTCTTTGACCATTTCCCAACAAACAAGTAATATTGGTATTTCAAAAAATATACTTAATATTAAATAGCAAACTTTGGTAAAGAGGTCATACATCCACTAAACGTAAAGGTGTTGGGGCTTCGGTTCCATACTTACAAGTGGACTTCTTTTTCAAAAATAGCGGCATCCCGAGGGTTCATACAACTTCGTAGTTGAAATACTTAGGGCGGGATTCGAACCCAGAATTGCTAACGTGGCAAATGAGAGAGGGACGCCCTAACCACGTTTGTTTTACCTTGGGCGTTATGAGTAAATTTTATCATACAGAATGGCTTACCGTCCAACTAACCGTTGGTTGTCTTAAGAACAACTTTACTATACGTTTTTTCATATTAATACCAATTAAAATCCATGGTTGACGCCGGGGTTCGAACCCAGAACTGCTAGTGTGGCAAACTCGAATCGGACGGTACCAACTTCCAAGATCGTTTGTACTTTGAATTTTACTTTTCACATTTGATTTGGTATTTGTTCATCTTTTATTCGAACAACAATTGCCAGATTTTTGTTAGTTTGTCAATTGGTCAATAAACTCATTATTTCTCTCGTGTAGTAGTTATGTTACAAGCCTTACGGTCACTATTGACGAGCGCTACAATGAGATATTTACTTATGTGTAGAGATTAGTGACCGTTAATCGATATCTGAATAATATTTACTTATTTTGATATTCTGATTATTATAATTCTCTAATTTAAATAACAACGTACCTTAACCCTGTATGGCTTAATGTTGTAAGTTAGACGAGCTTTAGCAGTTTTGTTAAAAGGTTAGCGGAATACCTCATGAGTTTAGGAATATAGTAGTTTAGATTTTAAGAATTAATTCAGAGTTTTGGCAACACACGGGCAGGGAGAACAACGCTTTAACAAGCAGGAGAACGCTGCGCCCGTCCTAATCTCTCGCTTTCCCGCTAACCTTAAAAAAAATGCTAATGTTGTCATTACTCTGAACTTTACTAAACTAACTAGCTGATTAACTTTGAGAAAGAAAGTGTTGACTTATAAACTGGATGTAAAATTTTTTGTTTTAACAAAATAACAAGCAAATTTAAATCGATCTGGAGTAGAAGATTCCAAGATGGAGATTTTAGATTGGTGCCAAATAAATCAATGTTGCCAACTACACGGGTTGAAACATTGAAGAAAGGTTCTAAATTTACTGTTCTCTGAGGCAACGTCGGGCAAAAAAGGGTTAAACTGTTAACCCTTGATGTATCCGACTATTAGTGTAATTTCCTAGTTTTGTGCTAGGTCTAAATGAAAAGCATTAGGAAGGATGAAGATAGTTCGAAGCAAAAATTCAATATTCGTTGTCTCCTTGTGATTTAAATTATTTGTTCGCGAACATAGGAAAATATACAGAAAATGGGAAACAAATTGCAATTAATTCGAGAAAGCGAGTCTAATAAAATTGGTTTACTGGAGCGTTATTAAACTCTAGACATGTAATGAAATCTAAAGTGATTGAATCGGTCACACCTTTTAGCTCGTTTTATGCTCTGATATCAGAGAGGTGTTGTCGGCAGTAGAAGGGGTTAAAAAGGGTGGCTAATTTGGGCACAAAGCTACCCTCGTATTCCGTCGGGGGCGGAGAAAGGGGAGTGGGAAGAGGTTTGCAAATTAAATACGAGAAGACTCCTCCGTGGAGAGTAGCCAAGCGAAAGCCTTCTCGTGAAATTTAAAATTAATCTGATTACTGTCGAGACAGAAAAGTGGGCAGCCGGGCGAAACACGGTTATGAAACGGGTAAACAACTCAGAGACCTAAACTCTCATAATACAAACTTATTAGGGAGGAGGGAGCAGGAACAAGTTGCCCATTATCACTCCTATTATGACAAACATCTGTTATAAGATTCTTTATCCAATTAAACGACCTCCTTCTAACTAACCGATGATTTAACAGGAAGAGGAGAATTAAACAAATTTCAACTTCTCTTCCTACTCGCTTCCTCCTTTTCTTTGTCTCCTTCTTCCTTTCTTCAAATCGAATTTCTTCTCCGAAGTAGAGAGTTGTTATTAGCGTCTATCTAGCCACCTCATGTCCGACTTTCGGACAACAGACCGGAAAAACGTGTGCTGTAGCTAATGATATTGTTGCAGAACATTTGTTCGCGCACTCGATAGAAACATTCATCGGCAAGTATAACAAGGTGCTCAGAAACAGATGGGCTCCGACTCATATTTGCCATCCAAGGGTTCTGAGTTCGAACCTCGGCGCAAAACGTGCATTTTAATTGGTATTAGTACGAAAAAAGATTGTAAAGAGGTTCTGCCCCCTCAATGTCGACGCCCCTAGGGGAATTGAACGTTAGGTCCGCCTGTGTTAGTGATAGTAACAAAAAATGTAGGCCCGCTGTATTTACCATTGATTCATCTTAACAGTGTCCCGGCTGAATTTCTCTTGAACCAATGACCCTAAGATCCTTTTCAACTTCAACAATTCAAATACGACTATTTATATCCTGATACATTTTGAAGGATTATTTACGATGAGCCCAATGGTGCAATCGGATTTTAAATTGGTCAAAAATATTATGACAAAAGTTTTAAAAACGCACTTCGTTTTTGTTTTTTTTATACGAGAGTTCGCAACAGCAGAGATCATATAAACCCTCAGGGTACCGGTGTTTTTGAAGAAGAAAAAAAAAGCCCATTTGTAAGTATGTCGGGTTCGAATGCAGGGCCGCTGACGCCCCCTGTTTCGTTGTTTCTTCCAATAATTAGGGCGTCTGTACTAAAACAAACATTAATTGCCTTTATTGTTTCCTTTTTTCAATGTTTGTCAAATTTTTCAGTAGTACAATGAACCGAAGAGCACATTTTCCCGATCAACTGCGAGTAAATTATGTACGACCGCAGTCGAGTTGTACTCCCAGAAATTTGCTGTTCGCCCCAGAGTAAACCACAAAACGTTTAATCGTGTTGATCGCAATATGAGCAGAAACAGATCAGTTGCTGTTCACTCACTAAGAAACCGGCGTGTACAACATCGCGAAAACCTGGAATTAACTCCACTTGGCTATTTTCTGTGGGTCATTTAGAAACGCCGTGTCAACGCCAATCATAACCCAGCAACCTAAGTTGATGACTGCGGCAAAGAAAAGAAATTGCTTGTCATTCCATCTCCCATGACTCTATCGCTCTGAGCCCCGGTGAACAGTTATTAAAAAGAGCAAATCTTTGCATCTTTAAGCAGCAAGGCATGCAGTTCCAACATGAAATGCGATTAATAAAAGGAAAACCAAAATGACTGGTTTTTTGTTTGTTTTTGCCCTAACTTTGTCATTTTTGATGAATTTAAAACAATTTAAACTCCGATTGCACCATTATTTTCAGCGTTTAAAATAAAATTAGTCTACAAAATATTAAATCGTATTTTGTATTGTTTTTACAGCTTCATTAGTTCAAGAGAAATTCAGCCGGGACATCTAGAAAGGACATCCTGTACACCAGATCTCTCAGATGTTATCAAACATTTATCTATGATTTCTAAATTATAAAATTCTTTTTACGAAGGTATTTCAACTACAAGATTATTTGGATCCTCGGTCCGCTATTGGCCCGCTGGATTTTAACTCGGGACATTTACCTTACAGTGATGAACGCAGAGTCAACGACTGAAACCTTGCGGCCACCGACGCCCCCGAATTTTATTGTTAAAAACTCTTTAGAAATAACAAACTAAAATATAATAATAATAAAAAATAAAAAACATAAGAAGGAACATGTATTAATAAGTATTGGCAATAACCACAAGTTCACATTCATACAGGTTAACAAGCTGTAGAACTCATTAAGAATAAATGGAACATTATTAAAAATAGTACCGATTTCAAATAAACTACGTGTTTCCATACATTGGACACAATATAAATAATTCGTATTTTGTGTTTGACGAAGTGGTGTACAAACAAAAGGGGGCTTCCCATGGGAGGCAGCCTGTCCCCTATATTGGCTGAGGTGAACAAGCTTCTAGAACACTTTTTACCTTCAACAAAGTTAAAAATATATGTTGAGGACACCATCTCGTCGGTATATATATATATATATATATATATATGTTATGGTGAGTTAATTTTGAGGGAGATCTAGATTTGTTAATTTTCCAATTGAATGTGAACGTAATACTTGCATACCTTTTGTTCGGTTTGTTAATACACGGTGATGAAAACAAATTTATATAAAAAAACCAACTATCTAAATAAGCTTTACATTTGTTCCATTATTATTCACCACATAGTTTCAATAAAAACGTCAATATAGTCACAAATATTATCGAAATATTTTTTACATTGATATCATGAATCGTAAAATAAAACTTGAGAAGGTATGGAAGTAATTTATTTGTAATGTAACTTGATTTTTATATATTAATCACAGTTTCACGTTTTGTAACATTTAATAATTCAATCTCTGTCTAAAAAGGTTTTGTTAAAAAAAGTAAATTGCTAAGGAAAATTAAAAAGGAAAAAAGACGGACAGATAAAATTTGTTTTAATTAGATTTTTAATTAACAATTCAATATGGCTTACTTCCTCCTCTTGCCTTAATTACATCTCGAAGGCGCTTCGGCATACTTTCCACCGGTCTGGAAATGTCTCTTTGCTGGGGTGTATTAGGAAGAGACGGAGTTCTCTTATTCGTCTTTTGAGGCTATCCCATAAAATGGGCTGGCCAAGCTAAGATTCGGGATGGTTAGGGATAGCTCTGTAGTGGTAGTATCTTGTTCTGTTGTATTCTCTTCTTCCTGGCATTATCCGCACTGTAATTCTTCTGTCTGCACTCCTATCCGGCGAGCGTGCCTTCTTAGGAGTCAGTGCCCAGTTTATACGGAATTCTGGTTCTGTTGCGGTTACCCTCCAGCATTTGTATTGTAAACCTTGCGTTTTGAACTCATTAATTTCATTGCCTCTATGTCCCGAATGTCCAGAGACCCATGTCATGTCTTCTGTCAGGCCCATACGGTTGCTGTACCAATATGCAGTCCCACAATTTTACACTTTTATTTGAAACGTCTTTCGATTTTCCATTAGGGTCACAATTTTATAGGAGTACAGATTCGCCAACTTTTTCCGTTACTAGTCTTACTTTTAATGAAAATAATAGGATTATAAATAAAGTCATATTGCTTTTAGGATCTTTCATTCTTTCTTCTTCCCCGCTCACGATTTCTTCTATTTTGACTCCATGGAAACTTGAATGCGAACTAAGGGGGGAGAAGACAATATGCAAATAGGTAAGCGTGGCCGGTCTCATCAATGAAAGAACCATGATTTGGCAATGTACGTCTGGACAAAGCATTTTTATACCACAACCTGCTAATATTTTATGCTTAAAAGTTTCTATGTTCGAATACCAAGAGTTCGTACATTTAACGGGTTGCAAAAAGTGATGGGGTCTCGTGGAGGAATTAATCCGATCGAGAGCCCTATCGAATAAAAGTGATCATAGTATCAAAACGATTCGAGAGGATAGGTTGACCCAGGCTCAAAAAATCGCCATGAGAAGTTTTAAATAACATCCTCCGAACTCGTTCACTGCCCACATTAAGAACATATAAAACCTTACGGTTATCTTTGAAACTACCCAGCTTCTTATAAATTTTTATTGGGGAATAAGTAAAAATATGGTTCTGTATAGTGGGGATAAGTGCGGTAAACAATTCATTAGACGACTGGAGAAAATTGGGTGTTGTGACAGACTATTGCCACTTACATTTCGAGTTAAATGTATTGTGAAGATCCGCCGAGCTGTATATTGTCCCACTTTTAGATAAATTACTGCCCCAACTTGTCCCTTACAGCGGTTTTCTTCTCTCCGAATTAGTTCAAACTTCTCTCTCGGCCAACTCTCGGCACAAACTTTTCCACAGCTTTAAATAATAAGTGTATTAAATTGTTATCATCCCTGAGTTGGACCATTCTTATAGCATGTTTAATTTTTTGCCCAGGGAGTTAGCTCTTTTCTTGACGATTCTACATTTTAACTCGTACACCAATGACGGGATTGTTCACAGGTAACGTGATTGAATTTACATCCATAGGCTAGATGAAAGTTGGAAAGAAATATTCCCAACAAAGAACTTACTGACCGGTTTTTGTTTTTAGGGAACAATAGTTTTTAGAGGACTATAATTCTTGCAAATTCTGGTTCTTTGTGAAGCATATTTCTTTTTCGTTTGTGTTTTTCTTGTCTATCCCTTATTAATATGACTTTTTCAAAAAATTGAGAAATGTGGGTTACTAGTGAATATTATGTCAGTATAAAATGATCTAGAAATATGCAGTTCCTTCATCGATTAGTTTAAAAGAACTATTTCCGAAAAAGAAATTTCCTGACAGGTCTTTCTTTTTTTGTGAATTACACTTGTTAGTGGACGATAGTTCTTAGCTATCTACACACGATTAACACACAAGTTAATGAGTTCGAAGTTTGTTTTAAGGTTGCAAAACTGATGGAAGATCCTTCTAAGATTGAGATTTTTATTAAAATGAGTCGGCCTTCTCTCGTCTACCAATATTGGTCGGTTGTGCCATGTTCATAATTATCTAGAAGTATTCTTTAAGTTTAAGGATTTTTTCTAGATTCCAAAGTTTTCTTCAGGATTTTGTACCAGCAGAGTTTCTGGCAATACCAGGCTTGTTTCTGCTGCTCTGAACTATGTATGCTTCCAAGGTTAGCAGTGTCCTATTATCCTTCTAGTCATACACGGACTAAGCTTAGTAATCCTGCTATTCGTTCGATGAGCGTTTTTGCATGCTGTCCTAGGGTACTTTTCTGATGAACGGAGAACTTATTGTTAACCCTTTATCTGGATATAAGTTTTTGGCAATTTGGTATGCCGCTGGATAGGAAACTTCGTCAAACTTTCCTTAGCCAATTTATGTTGCTTCTGTGGTGGTTTGTCCTCAGGGCGTTATCTCGCTGTTTGTCCTTTTTGTAGGTACTTCACAGTCTGCAAGAACGGCAAAACAGCTGTGAAAACAAACCGAAGAAATAAGAAAGAGCATACATTGCACACATTTCACAACGTTCAAATAAAACGGGCCTGAATAGAAAAAAAATATAAACAGCCACTAAACGTGGCCAGAAGCCGAAAAGCGTCTGACCAAACTAAAAGGCGAGACAAGTGAGACAAGTGAGATCGAAACGATTAGAGAGAGCATGCAGTGTACACATTTCACAACGTGTAGAGATTAGTAAACGTTAATGGATAATTATTCAGGTATCGTGAAATGCGGTCTGGTAGTGATTTAGCTTGTAGAAAAACATTTTCTTTGTCGTGCCAACGTTTCGATCTTTATTGAAATCATCTTCAGGGTTCAAAAAGTTTGTCTTCTGTGTAGTTGTGCCATTCTTGCGTGTCGGGCACTCTCAACGCAAAAACAAGAAAAGCCATGCAGCATACAAATTTCACAACGTACATACAAAAAAGCATCTAGATTAAGCAGAAACCAAACACCCCTCCCGGAAGATGGAGAGAAGCGATGATACTCACAGATAGATGATACTACGAGACTAGGCGTCCATGTTGATTTGCATAGACCATCAAGCTGAATTCTTTGTTATGAATCGTATTGCGCATCTTATAACACATATTTAGTATTTTGTAGTATTGAAGGATTTTCGAAGTTTGGTGCTAAAAGTGTACAAAATTAGAGTTTTCAAATGGATTGTGTGTGTTTTTTTAATTTATTTTTATTTTTTTATAAATTGGAAAATGTTCTATGCTCATGAATCGAAGCCAGCGTTTAAAACATTGGTTTGTTGACCAAGCGAACCGTTACTAGATTCGTAACTCTAAGGGTTATTTAACATATCCGCTAAATAATCCCAGTAATAAGATTATGTTTATAGTTAAACCGGGGGGAAATACACCGAATCGAGGGCACAAAACGTAGATTTCTCTAATTAACACGCGTGTAATACAGGGATTTATCTACCTGATTGAACTTGCAGTTTGATCAGTGAATGCACCGGCAGTCGCCCTAGGGCAGATTAAATGGTCAATCTACCGTTAGCGCGGCGGGGCACATTTAAGGCAAATTATTTGTAAAAGCCTCGTATCTCCTCTCTTCTGTTATATTACTTCATCAAAGGTTGTCCTACCAACAGCCTAATTTCCAAATTCCCCCCTTTCCGCCATGTCTTGTCAACGTCCGACGTTACTTCCCGTTCAATTTTCTATCTCAAAATACTTTTCAAGCATTTGACCCACACCTTGCATTATTTTAACGAAATACGCACACAGACAATGAACGTTGTAATTAATTTTTCTTGTAGTAGGCCGAGGCCACCGACTGGATAAACTGAAAACGACGGACGCAGCCCATATTGAATTTACACAATTATATCTCTTTCATCCCTTTAATATTATTTTATTTTTATTTCATGAACGTTAATTTTACATACTTCATAACTTAAACTTCATTTCACAGTATTCTTAAACTTCTGAAGTTCACGATTACTCCTAATATGCTAGCCTCCCTTTGTACCTAAGACTGGCAACTACAGAATACAACATACAATGCATGTATACATCACAACAAAACAACCCTTTACTTTCACACTAATCACTTATATTCATTACTATAAATTCCATAAAACTACACACAACACAAACATATAAGTTTCGTCAACTTCACTTCTCAAGAATACTCGATATTCCTCGAGCTTCCAAACCTTAAAAATAACAATGTAACAGGAAAAGCCTTGGAACTTGTTTTCCAATATACATTCGACAGAATTGAATGTAAACTCAAGCATACACCAGGGCACAGTACAACAACTATTATGCCAGCACAATACGTTATTCTGTGTTTGATTAAGCCCCAGGCACTCCGTCTATCCTATTAATACGTCGGATTAATATATTAATTAATTATATCGGAGTTCTCATTTGATATTAAGCCGTGTAAAGGGAATCTGTAAACTCAATTTGCCCTTTGACGTCAATTGCATCGTTGCAGAATTTGACACTTAGTTATATATAGTTCGCAGTACATTGCATCGATATAATTTGCACAGCTCATTTCAGCGTAATAAACATAATGGTTTAATTGTAAAGGAGGAATTGTTATTTAACTTTTCTGCCCAGTTTATGAGATTTCCCTGTATGATCTGCGGAGTAGAACCTTTAATTAGATTGTAATTTCATTTATTTCTGACAATTTAACTGGATCAAACCAACATGGATGCTCTGGAAAATCGTTCTATTATGCTTGATTGGATACTGTTCGTTATATTTATTCAAAAACAAAACAGGTGATGCGTATTTTTCCTCGGCTTTCAAAAAAATGTTTCACTCCGTTGATTACAACGAGCATTTGATCAAGTGACAAATTTGTAATTTGGCCGTTACCGGTCGAGTCTGTAGAAGTGTTTTGACGTCTAGCCATGTTCAATGCTGCGTCACTTATATTGACACACCAAACCAGCGAGAATAGACCTTATTATTCCAAACGATGATACTTCAAAACTAATAGTCTTTTAAATAAGAAACATTCACTTCCTTCAAGAAACAAGATAAAATGAACAAGAAAAATATACATAAATAATATTGACTAGCGTCTTCAACCCAAAGAAAGCAGTTCTAATAACCTACACAAATCGAAATTAACGATTTTCTTTCATTTATGTAGACCTGCACCAATTGATGCGCTAAGTAAATTTGGTAACATCTTAGATCATAAAAAATAAATGCCTGTATTAAGGTCATTGTGAATGGTAAGATTCGATACATAGAAAGGAGCATTGACAATATTTCGAAGGATTTTGGAATGTATGGATTGGATGGTTTGAAAGTTGAACGTTTTGCCGAACTCCAACGTTCGATGTCGTATGTGGAGTCTCAAAATAATTATGTAAATGTGATGTTTATTTTGTAGTCAGTTTGGATCGTTTGTCCAGCAATGTTCTAAGAAATCAGACGCGTCTTTTGAGTCGTGTGAGTGCGGGTTACACATAAGTTGTTTGCCAGTGGACAGCCCAAAGTTGCTAACTACATAAGCCGGTGGGAAGGAGAAACAATTGCAGAAGATGGGGGGAGTGGTTATTCTACGAAGGTGAAAATTACACGTTTGCATTTTATATGTTTATTGTCATCTTTCACCCTGTGTACCACTCCTCAAGGTTTGTAGGTTTCTAATCTTTTTGAGATCTTCATGAGAAAAAGGATTGCTTTGTCATCCGTATAGGTAGAATTGTTTCAGGAAGGATAGGTATGTCTGTGGTATATATTGTGAAAAGAATGGGTCCTAAGATGCTTCCTTGTGGTACTCCTACATCTATGTGATAGAAAAAATAAATATATAAACACAAATCACAGATTTTGATTTTTTGTTTGGTTTTGTTTTAATTTTTTGTTTTCTAGGTTATACAAGGACAAAAATATTATATATGTTTCTCAGCGTTCTCACCGAATTCTCATCAAATTCAAACATTTTTATATAAAACATTTACCGCCGATGAAGCAGCTCGTAAAATTTTCATTTAAAAAGCCATTACCAATGGTGGGTCAGTACTGATACTGACAGACCAAACCAGTGAGGATAGACCTAGATAGAACCTCCAAATAAACTAGCCTGAAATGTATGAAACAGCAACTCTTTGCTTTTTTTACATGAGCACATACAAACCCACGTTTTTGCCCAAAAATCGTGAATAACTCGAAAACGGTTGAAAAATGGGGCAAAGTGAAGATGACCAATTGAAAGCTGTATAAAATTTCCTATCGATAACTCTAGGGGGCCGCTCAGGACGAGGCCCCCACCTCAATTTGTTGTTTTGCAAAAAGTTCTAAAATGAACATATTCCCAAATTTTTGAATTTAATGATGAATGACTGCAGCTAGGCAAACATCTTAAAAAGACATCTTGTTCAGCGCACAATTTTCTAAAAAGAGGAAACCTAGCACAAGTCTGTACTAAAAGGCTGAGAAAATATGCAATTCCAAAGTTGACCATTTTTGTGCGAAAACCATGTGTCGGTTTTTTAAGCACCTTTAAAGCTCGTAAAAAATTTGTCTAGAATTTTTTATTTATTGTAAACACAAAATAGACGTTTTTGCGATGGTTCAGTCGTGAGGCATTTTTCTCCTATGCCTTGTGTTTTTAAAATTTCATAATTCCTTTGGATTTTATCCAAATTCAACGATATCCCCGCGTAATTATTCGTGTTTCATCCTATGTGAACATTTACATTTTATGCCACTATGAGAAAACTAACAATGAAATAAATAATAACTCCTCAAAACCTTTATTTTTTAACTTTTGTTCCAATTTATGTACGGATGAAGGTCAGATTTGTATCATTACGTACAAACGTATGTACTGTATGTTATAAAGTTTTAAAGACCGGTGATGTTCCCTGTAGATCGGTTAAGTAATTTCAATTATATGATTTTTGATTTGGAAATGGTGAGATGCGTTCTGGTGTAACGTAGGTTTAGAAAAACATTTCCTTTATGGTGCCATTGAGGTCATCTTCAGGGCTCAAAGATCTCAATAAAGATCGAAATGTTGGCATGTTAAAGAAAATGTGTTTCTAAACCTATGTCACAACACACTGCATCTCATGATCTCCGAATAATCATCAATTAACGGTCACTACATATCACACAGATATGACACTTTTTGTGATTTTCGGAAAACAAGGAGAAGCATGCATGTAGAAAAATATTACTTTTTCTTTCACACAGGTTGATTCACGACTCCTACGGTAAAGTTCATCAGGTGCTTTTACATGTCAAAAGCAATTGCAAAGCGTTGGCATGAACCATATCCGATTCTCAACCCTTGGGCAAAAGTTGGAAATTTTATTTTATTAATCTATATTTGCTTAGTGGCCATAACTATTCTTTTCATCTCGACCAAAACCCTTAAATAAAACGAATTATTACAATAGCAATCAAAAATTAAACTTATTAGGTAATTCATATCTGTAGTTCCATGCATGCCTAGCGTAACGAATTAAGGGCCGCGAATTTGAGCCACTCAAAAACCGTAACAGGTCAACCCTGGGAAGAGTGAATCATCCGAGATGTAACACGGAATCTCACCCAGGGATGAGCACTCCGCCAAGAAGTGGGTTACAGTTTCAATAGACCCCGAATTACGCACAAAAAATAAAACTAATGATGACAAAATCAAACAAAAAAGAGACACTAAATATCGGGAACAACAGTGAAGTTTAATTTTTCTTCTTTTAATGTTCTTCTTTTTTAATGTGTCTTATTTCATTTATCTTACTTTTTGTGTTTTTTTTATAAAATCAAATTTGGGAAATAAATTTTTGCCAGGTCTAAATACTGAACTGCTAGAGTAACATAAAAGTTTTAAAAAAACCACATGTAAACGCTTTCCATAAAGTAGAATTATGTTAAACGTTGTTCATTCAGGATCGTTCTAAGTCGCTTTAAAGTTCGTAATACCAATTTTTATATTAAACAAAAGTTCTGGGCTTGACTGGAATTTGGACAATTTTTTCTCGTCCGTTGTCCTTCTTAAAAATTTATTGCTCCCGTAGATTTTATTCAAAATCCAAAGCATGAAATAATCCGAACTTCATCGAACGTTTTATTTTATATTTCCTATCCACTTTATTTAAGAAGGCAACATTTTGTCATAACGGGTGGCGTTGTGTCAAATGTATCCCCATTTTCGTGCTTTCCGAACAAACTAGGGGTTTTTTAAACAAAACTTTGTATTCCGGTTATTCCGGACTATCGACTTTTTTCGTAATAAACTATTGCTACATTACAATCCGTGAACCCAATACCAACAGATTAATAATTAGTGAATATTTAGAGATCGTGGGATGCAGTCTGGTGTGATGTAGGTTTTGAAACGCATTTTCTTTATCGTTCGAACCTTTCGATCTTTATTGAGAACTTCTTCAGGACCTGAGATTTATAAACATGGTTAAAACATGTTAAAATTTCAGATCTTACATGTATTTGTTAAATTTAAACAATGTTTGGAAATCCCAGGTACTGAAGATGATATCAATAAAGAAAGAAACGTGGCACGATAAAGAAAACGTTTTTCTAAAAGTACGTCACACTAGACCGCATCCCACGGTCTCTAAATAATCATTAATTAACGTTCACCAAATCCTACGCATGAATAATTAGTCTAATTCTCTTACAAGCTTACAACAATAAAGTTCAAAACAATAAATAAATTAAATTAATTGGTAAAACGGACCAAGAAAACTATTGAATGCAATAATAAATGAAGATGTGTCCACAGCCCTGAGTACCTAAGCTTTGTAAGAACGATTGGAAATGCAACTAGCTAAGACGTTATTGCCTATTTTCGCCGGGGAGTGGTTAGGGAGTGGGTATGGCGATATAAAATTACACACAAAAAAAAAAAAAAGAAAGAGGTAGGAAAGAAGGGGGGAGAGTACAATGTTAGCGTAAGAGGTTACTACCTATATAGTTAAATGGATAAATAACTTTGGTGGGTTGCGAGGCCATGAACACTCTTATCTACTGTCTGCAAGGCTGCGCTAATTCTATCCGCCGTGATTGATTCCGTATTAGACGCCCCCGCTCCTTTGTGTCTCCCTCACCCTGCCTTCCACCATTCATCCCCCCACCACTCGTAAATTAACTTCGGATGAAAATTCATTTTCCGCTTGTTTGACAAAGCCAGTGGTCCGGGAAGCGGCTTTTCCGAAGCTCTCTTACAGCCGACACTTTTATACCGCCGCTCCTCACTCCCTATATCCTATCTCGCCGGATCCTCATCGCGCATCCCCGCAAAACCCTTTCTTTTTTCGCATTTACTCCCGAACGGATCATCTGCGCTTGAAATAAAACAATAACCGGCCGTAAATGTTCTTGGCAGATAAGGTGGCCGGATTGAAGGGAGAACGCACACTGTAGACGTCCTTTTTGCCTTCTGCTTATCCGATATGTAGTACGAGTGGATATGTGGCGGAATACAGGGGATAAATAGAATGTATATATGTATGTATTGAATGAAATAAAAAACCTCCTTCAAATTATACAGAATTCCATCTACATTCACATCATTCCACTTAGGTAGGGTATATTTTCACAATTTTATACATGTGTTCTTCATTTGTAAAGATTTCAGTGATTTTCTTCTGAGATTTATTTTTACATTCTGTACAAAAGACCTCGACTTTGACGACACGATCGAAAACGCTTCTCTGACGGCCTGAGAGGTCTCGTTGGTGTGTATGTATCCTCTGAGGGTCGTGCACGTTGCATACGCTTCAGCAGTCGATGGGATTTTGCCGAAATCGCCCTCGTCGTCTTATGCTTCGAGTGTGCATACTGAGGGTTGCTCTTCGACGACCTGAGTGTTCTATTTTATTGCTTCATCCATTAATTCCTTACATGTCACGATATTCATGTCCGCCTCAAAGAACTCGTCATTTGTACTGATGACAGAGACGGCTTTTGTCAGCTCCGAGTAAATACCGCCAATGTCTGAAGAATACGAACTTTTCATATAAACAGAGCCGAAGTGAAGGTGACTAACATCGACCCAGAGCCAGAATTGGCTTGCGTTGTATCCTGTAACCGATATTTCCCATCCCCACCGACCCAGAAAAGTGTACGCTCTAAACGGTATCAATATAATTTTTCCGATAACATTTCGCGGTGCGGGGGTTTGTTGTAAGTTCTATTCGGTGTTATTGTAAACGATATCCACTGTATATAAAGTTTCTATTTTCAATGTTAAAGTACTCACGACGACTGGGGATCAAGGTATGAATATTTAATATTGTTACAGTCTTTGGCAAGTTTAGGATTACACTTACCTGATGCATCGCAGCCACACGACGTATGCACACGCCACGCTACAGACGATACTGTATATATCACAATAATAGTCGCGAAAAGGATAGCTCTGAGGAAGAATTTAAGGAAGACATGAAAGAAATATGAGCAGCAGCGGAAAACCTGGGTTCGTGAAAGAATCTCACTGGAGAAGTATAAGGCGAATGTACGTTGATATCTATATGAGAAAAAAGAAAATCCTGATCGAACTTGGAAACAATCATTTTATTATCTGCATGGATAAAGAAAGGAACGGATAAGGAACACTACTACAAAATTTTTCCGTCTATCCACCGAAAATCAGGACGACGGGGATCTTGTTTGCGACACGTTACGAAGAGTGGAGTTCCGTCACTTTAGGAAAATGTGAAGGTAGATAATATATTTTTACGGAATAGTTGACATCGGATTAGCATGTGGTGGTGCATCATGTCGCGTTGCATTGCGTCAAGTGGTGGGTTCCTCGCTTTTGATGATCGTGTTGGTGAACTCCCGCTGAATCGGCATTGGGTCATCTATTGGTCTTCACTCGCGGGTTTATTGAATTAGCTGAAAAGTTTAGGCACAGCACGTCTTCAGTGAGGAACTGTTCAACTGGAACAGGAACTGAATGAAGACGAGTCCATTAAGTGACCCTATGCCGTTTAGGTATATTGCTATAATGCCTATATTGTAATAATAATTTTTCGTTGAGTAAAATAACAAAGTGGGACACGTAGGAAGTTTAAAAAAGGTGATGAAACGACCCCCTCGACATGTCGCATTTTAAACTGTACTAGTAAATTGTAAAGGCTCTTTTTATGAAAAAAGGAAATTCAATATTTAAAACGGCAGCCCTTCTGAGGAATAAAAGCGCCGTGAAAAAGGAGAACGGATTGTTTGATTTTGATCGTTTCCTTTATCTTCAACCGTTCTTTTGTCGAATACAATATTATTTAATAATATGTGTCGTTGAAGGAGGAGGGAAAGCGGTCATCGTGGAAACGCCCTTTGGGGTACGGCGCGCTGTTGTACTCCCCTAATCAAAACATCCGTCAATAGTCGACGCTCTTGAATAGAGGGCATGCCCTAGAACAATAAGAGACTTTTCTCAGCAGCAGGGCGCTAGGCCGAACTTACAAATTGCAGCTTCTATTGCAATAATTGTATACTCAGTTCTCATGACCGGGTATGGTACCGCCCTTAGGTCTGAAGCTCCCAGGAGGCAGCCGGCTTCAGACGCTCCTTGCCTTCTCCCATTGTCTCCGGCTAACAACAAAGAAAACAATTGAATATAGAAGAAGAAAACTGTTTAGGAGGAACCCCGTAGATTTATAACGTTTACTTGTGTCCCACACCCTGTGATTACTGCCCTGGGACATCAAGCACCGACTAATTACATGCCAAATAATCGTCTTAATCGCCTTTCACCAACTCCGACGACTTGTGAACATCTTTACTGTGTGAACCTAAACGGTTGTGTTTTTCTCTACTTTCCAGGCCAAAACACTGAAAATAGGCAGACCGAAATGACCTGGAACGACTAGGACATGAACATCACGTCCCAAACCCCACTAGATCTCGCAGTTTATTTTGGACCTGGGAACCGAGGAAAGAAAATAGTTTGACCAGACGTAAATAATACGAAGGACGTAAATGTGATAGTCAAGAAAAAAGACCGAAGGAGACGAGTTAAGGAAATTCTTTGCCAATAATAATTATCCTCTCGATGGAGTGCAGAGGGGTGATTGATTGATGACCTCTTCCTCACTCTACTCATCCGCCCCCTTCAGGGTTTCTTCAAAGAATAAGCCAGCACAGAAAAAAAAAGTTCCGAGAGAAATTTCCATAAATTGTGTTATAATCCTTATTGAAATATGATGAATCTCAGCGCCCAGTGTACATTACGGCGTCTAATTGTTTAAGATGTTTCTTTTCGAAAGCCGGCCTTTCAAATTATCTCATTGGTTTTAATTAGCCGTATCGATTCGCAAAGTTCAAATCCATTATTTAATAATTAGTGGTGATTTTCCTCAGCAATCAGTCATCAGAATGATCTTAATTCACTACTCGTACGACAAAGTTCGATAGGTACACCTCAAATATGTTCGTATGAGGTATGGTCCGATTCTCAACCCTTTCGCGGATGTTCGAGATTTTATTTTATTCTGTGGAAAAAATACAATCGTCTACGGTTTTTGTGATAAAACTACTCGTAGCTCTTGAACTGTTGATCTTTGGGTAAATAGAAAAAAAAACTTGGAAAAGTGCTTTCAATAGAAATATATATATATTGTATATATATTTTTTCTTCTTTTTTTTCAAACGCACAATAAGAATTAATGCTTAAATTGTGTAAGAAGTATCTTTAAAAAAGGACGTTTTAAAAAGTCTGAACTGTCTGTTTAGTTTTTGACTTTTAAGTTTGTGCGGAGTTCCATGTAAATTGTTTGTATGGCACAAATTAGCTGACTACATAAGCTGGTGGGAAGGGGAAACAATTGCAGAAGATGGGAGCAGTGATTAGCCTTCAGAGGTGAAGGTTACATGTTCACATTTTTGTATTTTTATTGTCATCTTCCACTGGTGGCTATCCACCCTGGTGTGCGTGTTGCGCGCGACCGGAGGATGGGGAACGGTGATGTGCAACACATAACCTATCCCGTTCCCGCGGACTTTTGCTTACTCGGCTGCTGGCTGCTCTGGATCTCAAGAGAGGCAGCGAAAGGCGTACTCACGTTATCTGAGTTCTACTGTTCGACTATTCCTTTTTCTGACCCCGAGGGAGACGACTTAGGCCACCTCCCCCCATGCAGCCATGTGCAGTTCAGGGTTCGGTTGTGTAACTATGTACTTCGATTCAAGCCCAGGCGTGAACGACATTCGATCTTCGGGGAGTAGCAGGAAGCCAAAAGGGATCTGAAAAAGCCTGAGGAACCAGTCGCTCACCATGAGCGCACTTTTGTGAAGAATGGAATGTGATTGAGATCCCCAATCCGGCCGCGGGATTAAGTTCCCGTGGACCAGGATCAACCCTTCTAGACTGGCTGGGATAGGGCCGACACCCTGGGAGCCATAGCATTAAATGTGGTCCTACGGCTCCGACGGTGGTACATTGTGGTTTGAGGCCCGAGACCCTCCAACCTCGGGTTCTCATCCATAGCCCTTTTTGCTCAATCCAAGATCCTTTCTATCCTGTGACCCCTCCCTACACTGTCTCTAAAAGTGTGCATTGCAAAACTTTATTATTTCATATAAAGTTTGTGATTTGAAGACTAAAGTTACAGATTATTCTTATCCGAATTTTAGAAAAAAAGAATTGATTTAATTTTTCTTTGTAAAATATTTTTAGCAGAAAAAATTTGTTTCTACAAAAATATTTACACAGATTCTAATTTGTGTCTTCTTATTGGTGTCAAAATGTCTAGATTTGGTCGGGGTCCAATGAGAGAGGAGCTGATCTACTCTTTCAAATATAATTAACTTCATTGGAATTAATTATGTTATATACAACAGTTCAAAACCCTTTTTTTTATTTGTTAATCTCAGCATTGTTTGTATTTGTTAACTTTTCTAAATTGATGTCAACTGATCGGCAACCGGCGTGATTATTTATGGTGTTTTTACGTATTTTGTTTGTAAACATTTTATTCGTGGCAAGCTCCCTCACTCTGTTGATATTTACATTGTAGCACTTTCAAATTCAACAAACCAAAAGATAGCGAATCCCTTACCAAAACGCCACCAGATCTGGACAATTTTGAAACGGAATAAAATATAGATTCTCTTTTCCATATGAATACTTCTAATTCTGCGATAAAATTCTTCAATTTTGTATTGTAAAGCTAGTATTTTTATAACCGCAACAGCAGAGGTTATATCAACCCTAGGGGTGCTGGTGTTTTTGAAAAAAGCCCATTTGTAAGTATGTCGGATTCGAATGCAGGGCCGCTGGATTCGAACCCCGGACCTTACAGTTATGAGCGCCTAACCCGTTGCGGACACCGACGCCCTCCAAGCGGTTGTTCATAATAGGAAGTTTTGACCTTTCTTCGCCGGTGAACTATCACCAGCGTCTTGTGCAGCTTGTGAATCACTGAGTGCAATCGTTGATTTAAAATAAATAAAACTTTTTATTATTAGTTTGGCGGGTTGATTAGAAATTATAAAAATCCTTTCTTCTACTGTGATAAATGTAGATCTATCGAACACCTGTAAATCAATCTTGGAAAGTGCACTTTTTCCTATTATACTAATCATTTTGCTGGGTGCTTCTTTGCGCACCTCATTTGGTGTGAGAATTGCTTTACCGAAGTGGCAGTACCGTAACCATGCTAATGCTTCACATTCACAAAGGACATGTGCCGGCGTTTTTCGTTCATTCCCTTCTAGGCCTTTGCCTCGGAACCCACGTAAAGGTAATCTTGTTGCGTTTTCCTTGAGCCTTAGGAAATTTAGTAATCCCAGTCCAGTTGCGTAAGAGCGTACGCATTTATTGCCTTGTGGCTGTCTAGCTGTCCGAGAGGATTTAAATCTGTGCACCTTTCATGCTTTCCTTTATTAAATCCTGTAAACACAGTTGTACTGCATGAACCTGGGTAAATATAGTTTGTAAGAAGTACGCACTACTCATTGTACAATGTATTTTACATTGTATTTACACGTTACAACATCAAAACGCATTTTTCTACCCCTACTTGCTATCTTCGTTCGTCGCCACGTGCTCTTGAGCAGTGCTGCCCCACAGACCTCACCTTGGAAAATTGTTGAGATTAGTCCAAGGGGCTTTTCTAGGGTGAAGTTCAGTCCTTTAAGCCCTACACTCCCTTTCAATTTTCCATCCATCTGTGTACCATATTAGAGCCTATTTCTAAACTGAGGACTGCCTCTCTTCCAATGGTCTCTATTATTTTTGTCCACATAGAACGGTCAGTCAAAGTTGAGTTTTCTCTCATTTTGTCAAATATCGTTATGATATTCTGATTATTTTAATTCGTTCCAGGTGGTCTTCCCTAGTTCTGGCTTTATTTCCTTGTATCTCAGGCATCTATTACACTCTGTCCTTCTGTAAATAAATATATAATGAGGTGGAAGGTCGAGTGCAGGTTCCATTGTTGTAATGGAGCAGGTATGTGCTGTGCTGCCCCTGTTACATTGAAAGAGCCTAGTTTGTGTAGATTCTGTAGTTATTCAGTGATTTTGGCAACCATGCTAGCTGGCCATGTGCCAGACCACTGTGGTATATAACCAGTAGGCCATCCTGAGGTTTATTCCCCAGTTTTTACTGTCAACCTGTGGCCAATGCTTGGCTTCTATGCAAAATGTTGCCTAAGTGTTTTTCCATTTGAGCCTTTGGTCAAATGTTTTACCCTAGGTATTTTGTTTCTATGGAGAAAGTGAAGATATCCTTTGTAATGGGATTTTTTAAATTGAGCTTCCTTCCTTTTGTAAATATATATTTTCTTAGGGTTTTAATTTAAACATTTTTTTCTAATACCATCATTCTACAGTTATTTAGGGCGTTTTGAATTTCGTTTGACAGAGCGTCCTCGAATTTCCCTTTATGCATTTTACCAGGTCATCGGCGTAACCTATGGTATGATATCCTAAACTATTAAAGCTCTTCGAATAGACCATCAGGTGGCGATCACCGACGGAACATCCTTGGGTAGGTTCTATTTATTGGACTACACTACTAAAGTAGGTTCAGAGCTTATTTTTTCAAACAAAGCTTTATCTTTATCATCGATATTCAGTCAAACTATAAATCACCAATAATACTTATTTTTAAATTTTTCCAGATATTTGTATTCCAGCTCAACAGGAAAATGTTTTATAATATGAGACAAATTGCTGTGTGACTCGCACATCGACTTTACTGATGATATAATAAATGCTCAAAAAGGATTTTCAAAAATTTGTCAGATAAGATAGGAATTGGAGAAGAAACTTGCCCAAAGACGTAAGACAAGAAAATGGACCTGTTGAATGAAAACGTTTCAACTTAGCATCCTGCTAAGAATAATCCTTTTTAGAATTCTCCTTTTTACATACATAAATAAAAGAGGGCGCTCATTAACCCAGTTCACTAGATAATTCACAATTACAATCTAGAGAAAAGGAAAGCTGGGACATCCAAATCATACTTAGGAATTGTCCTTAACATTTTTTGAACTTTGCGATATCTTTTACAAATGATGACAGCAAAACAAATGAGAAAATTATTCCGCATTTGTAGTATTAAAAGGTAGCTATGTTTATTCTAGTTGAGAAATCAAAAAACCAAGGGCTTAACGCTACTGGCTTGATTGTATTTCACAGGACACAAAATTAGCATAGTTCAGATATTGAGGGAAATGACAAACAGATAGTAACGCTTAGCCTTTGACAAAATCCTGCCAGCTGTCTAATAGAATTATAAAGAAAAAAGTTACTAGAGAGAACTTTCAATCTGGGATCACTAGACTACAGATCTTTTAGCATCAATAGAACATAGTCACTGAATCTCCATCTGGCCAATTTCCTCGGCTGAAACTGATTGATAAGTCATGCCATTGTGACAAGATTAAAATTATATTTAACCAATTAAGTAATTATTTTTTCACAAAACAGTACACTAATGCGAATGTGTAAAGAAATGGAATTCAACAATTTAAAATAAAAAAATTTAATTTTAAATTTTGAAAACTATAAGGAGTTTAATCCATATCAGTATCGCATCCGATACTTATTGTTGACATTTTTTCGACCAGGTCCGAGCAATCTGGAGTGTTCTGAGGCGAATTTACCAAGGATATGACTGCCAGTTTTAACTTCGCCAATCGGACTTTCTCACCGAGTTTGATCTTAAACTGATCCTTCCTGAAGACATTGACCTGAGATACGTCCTCGTCCTGGCGTAGCCCCTTTTGTATTTCCCCGGGACGGACTGGAAGTGCGGGATGCATATCGGACAAGGTCCCGTACATCCCCTTTCTCTTGAGATGCTTCATTTTTCTGTGTAAAAAACAACACTTAATTAGTTCAAACCTGAAGGAATCCTGCCAAGAGTTTTCAAAAATAAAAATTAAATCATTTGTAAGGATAGTATTTGTCATAAAAAACACCAGAGGGCATGAGCCGTCAGTTCCAACTCTTAACACAGATCCTTGGAAGATTTTTATCACTCTATTTAGACGACCGTATTTCATGGAATAGCATAATTTTATTGAAACTCAGCTGACTGATAACAGACAACGGCGAAGGTGGTTCAAATATTCCTTCATAATCACGGTTTGGTGTCATAATCGAGTGACGAAATAGTTCCTCCCGGTGTCTTGGAATACGGCCTCTGCGTCGCCCAACACCCACCTGTGATCGGTTACTGTCAGAAGGTCCGAAGTATTCGTGTGTCGCATCTATTGGTACATTTCAGTTGTTTTCTACAGTCCAGTACATAAGGCAAAACGAACTTACAAAGAAATGCCGTGTTTTATGGACGCCCTACACACAGGATATACTACACGTTGACCTTCTTTTTTCTTAAAAAAGAATTACTACAATACTTTTATATAGGGCTTAGTTTTACTTTTAGAAAAAATTCAAATCTCGCTTCTAACAATAAATATGAATTTTTGCACGTTAAGCATTCAAGACCGTGTTATTGCATAAACATACTGGTTTTGTTTATATATTTCTAATTCTGTTTTAACTGATAACAAGAATTTATTCGGTTTATACGTTTGAACAGTTTAAAATAGTAACATATCATTTATAGCAAATCTCTCTCTCTCTCTCTCTCTCTCTCTCTCTCTCTCTCTCTCTCCCTCCCTCCCTCCCTCCCTCCCTCTCTCTCTTAGTGTCTCTCAGTATAAAACTTATCATAATTCTGCAGCTCCTGATTTTTGTTCCGTTCCTTTTTAAAAATTATCTTAAGTGTTACTCAAAACTTTAATCTATTAATCAATATCTTACTTTCCACCTGAAGTTTTTATATCAATATATAAATGTGCAATTTGGTCGTTACCGGACCATTTTGGCCCGTCTCGTCCGTCGGACGAGTTTCCGCATTTCGCCAACATGAATATGGCAAAAAAATTAAACATTCAAAGAAACGGGTCGTGGGTGATAGTGATTCGACGTCCGCCCAAACTCGTGTTGTGTTTGCCAGTCGCACAATCAAATGTTGAAGTTATATATAGCAACTTATGTTAACACGATGTGGTCGGGCGAGGTAGGGCGACGGGAGTGAAAACACAGAGGAGGAACAACGGCTGATTACCTGCTCATTCCGCTTGAAAATGTGTCTCATGTTTAGACCCTTTCTCTCATCTCAACCCTCTCCTCTATACACTCAGTCTGACACACAACATACATTAAACCCAGTCTTCTGTCGTATCTCTAGCTTCTTAGACAATTTGGATTTTGTCAATGAAAAAATACAAAACGCTGTGGATGGTCGACCTGATCAAAATAGTAAATTGGCTCGTTTGATTAATTAAAGAGTGTACTGTTTTCTAAAAAGCCTTGTTGTTCATTGAGAGAGTTTACTGTCTCACACATACTGACCTTCGTACTGCCAAGGCGTCCAAAGCTAGTGTTACGGCTCTCAGGCTCTACCTTTAGAGAAATCTAATAGGGAATCAACCCAAATTGATCAATATTCTTCTTCAAATAAGAATTTAACGATGGAAACATCAATAAAAACGAGTATTTAGAGAGAACGCTAAAATTAAATTTTGTTGTAACAAATCGCAAGTCTCAACATGCTTTCCATCGGAAACGATAGGAGATCCGTTCTATACCTGGATTACATCCTATAGGCAAAGGGGAACTTACATTAGATTGGAGGCAAAATCCTTAGTATGGATAAAGTAGGTCAAAATGGTGAAAATTTGATTGACAAAATTAACACACCACCATTAAATTATAATGTATTTAAGATTAGTCTTTCTTTACATACCAAAAATAGGTTTCGTTGTTCAAGACATTTAAGATGAGAATTTTTATTTTTCATTTCCTACCTAATTCTGATTATAATTGTTTAGCAAAGAACAAAACAGAATCTTTTAAGAACAAGGATTTCCACCTCTGACAGGAATCACTTTTGCATTCCTTGGAAAAGAGTTCTGATAAAATCCTGAGGAATTCTTTCCCATTGATCACGAACAGCCATTTCCAACCATTCTAGCGTGTTAGGACTTGGGTTTTGACATCGTACTCGTCGCTTAAGTTGGTATGAAATGTGTTCGATTGGGTTTGAATTTGCACTTTGAGTTGGCCATACCAAACACCCAATTCCAACTTCATTGGATATCCACAAAACTTGCTCTAGAGGGCCAACATTATCTGCATTAGCAAGTTCACTTCATGTTCTGCCATTATGTCTTGTAAGAAGCACCGTGAAGTTAGAGATCTTCGTCGCACAACAATCAATTCGGTGTGGGCGTAAAAGGAAATCCCACCCGAGAACACCAGTGATCGGAAGATTTGGCGCCAACTTTCACCTCATCTGTAAAGAGAACTTATCCCGAATCTTTGACTGTCCAATTTACGTGTTAACGCGTTTTCTGAGCTGAGCTAAGGAGAGGTCCACGAGCCGAGTGCAGGGCCGTGAGGTTATTTTCATTGAGCCTTCTTCTTACAGTCCTGGAGGTAATCGAAACATGTCGGATTTCTTATATCATTTACGTAATGTTACGGTTACGTAGGGTCTGATAATGAATGCATCTATCGTCTCTCTCGTCTATAGATCTAGGTCGACCCTGTCCTGGCTTTCTAGTGTGAAGCTCTGAAGCGCCGAAGAACTCTTCGTATTGTAGAGTGATTTACGCTCAGTCTCCTGGTGACTCGAGCTCGCTCTATCCTTCCTCTAATTACTGCCCTGACTTAGTAATTCTCGAATGCCTGACTGGATCCACTGAAAAAGATTTTAGAATGATGAAATCAACAAAGGACAAAATATTACTTTATGCGTAGCAGAATGGAAGGGCATATACTACTTTTATGTATATGTAAATGAGATTAACCAGTACAAAAGTAAATAAATGAAGTAAACAAAGCATTATTTACTGTAGATTTTGACTGCGATAGCTCCTAATGACTTGTAATGAAGAAAGATAGTGGATTTAATGTTAAACTAAATAATTCGAGCAGTGCATTACATTTGTCATCAGTGCAGAATCACATTTTTACTTAAATCACAGCAGGGGGCCAATATTCTGGTGAGCTCTAACTTCCTAGGTAACAAAACTATAACAACGCCCTGGTTTGCTTTAAATTATGAGGGTTTACACTAAAAGAGGAGGAAATTAGGGAAGTAATATAAGAATGTGCTGCAAACAGAGAAATACCTGAGATAATGGCACATTAAAGATCAATGCAAGGACACATTAAGATGTGTGGTTTGTTCGGGCCCGCTGGGAAGAGAAAACTGCGATACACTTTGACAGTGCCTACACATGCTTACACAAAAGGGGAATGCGCAAAATTAAAACGAAATAAATATCAATAGAAACCTTATCGTACAATGATGTAAAAGCAATGAATAGACCAAAAATGATATTGAAAAGTTGTCTCTGTACCTGAAATTCAGAATAAGCATTCTCCTGTAAGGTCGATTTTTAAACCTCGTGCATGACTTCGATACTCCGCAACAAACGGTTTATTCCACAATGAAATCGTTGAGAAATAGCCAAAACACCAACTAATTTGCACTGATGGTTCCAAAATGGAGAAAGATACTAGACGTGTGCCTTGATGCATATAGGTAGTTAGGATTAGTGACTGGTTAAGTGTAGTGACAGAGTTAGAAGAGATAGTGTTGCGTTAGGGTAAGGCTTAGGTAGGATTAGGGTTTGGGACGGTTTTCAGGCATTTGTCTTTTTTTTATTTGGATGTTGCTGCCACCTTGCTGATCAATAGGTAAACGTAGCAAGAGAGGAAAATTATTACTCTATAATAAAATGTAATGTAAAAAGAAGCAGTGTTTTGAGTTCTCTTTTCAACCCTAAATATTCGTTGTTTATAAATACTTCGAAAATAAGTACCTCATCGTACAGATGGGTTAGGTTGTGTAGATATAGGTTTAGGGGCGGGTTATGTTTTGTATAGGTAAGTTAGTGACGGGTTAGGTTTCATTATATTACGGACAGTTTAGGTAAGGTTAAGTAAGTTAGGGATGGGAATATTAGGTTAGGGTTTCGGTGGAGTTAGGGTTTGGGCCAGGTTATACTAGGCTAGAGTTAGGAATAGTTATAGGCCCCGGGTAAGTGTTAGAAAACCCCGACGACAGTGGGTCACCAATACAAAAATACTCTCGTAACATTTCTTTGTGGTGTTTGCAGGGACTCGCCTTGTACTTGGTCGTTTCCTCTGCTTCACATCATCCTCAGTGTTAGGTTAGCACTGATATCAAAAAGCGGGAGTAGTGAAAATAAGCCAACAAAAAATTATCGGTAACGACCTGATTAAAAATACTTTTACCTTAAAAATACCTTGAACATTCTTGTTTCTTTAATAAATTAATATGTTTTAACGATTAATTCGTACACGTATTAAACGTTTACAAATAGTTAGATAGCGCTAAAATTACAACGTAATATCAATAATTACATTGAGATACTAAGGGTAGAAAAATGATTAGTTGGGTGGGCGGACTAACTAGGCTAGACAGCAAAAAGATTTTTGACGTGAAACGATTTAGTTCACACTGAAATATATTATGAGAAAAATGAAATATATTATCGAGTACAGAACGTTTCAATTAGAAGCCAGTTGGTGTGATCTATCATGCAGCGTTACGACTTTTCAGTGCTCAAAAGTTTGGCGTCTCAAATGGGAGATATGAAAATAGCATAGTCCAATATTCCGGCAGTTAGCGATAGCGAGTCTTGAATGGATTGGCCAACATTGTACAACTTTGTAAGAACAAATACAGCGTTTGATTATTTTTGAATCGTCCGACTTCCTTTCCCAATCCGCTGGCTGGAGCGAAATTAACGTCGACCCCCATCGGCCTCTGCGGCCATTCCGCCGGCAGAAAACAGACTATTGGAGGACGTGAAAGAGGGAGACTGTTTATTCTTACTGGTGATGCAGAGTATTGCAGGGGAGCCCGTATAACCAGACTTCATGCAGATTAGGATATGCATGAAAATCGGTCCAGAAGTAATTTTGAAAATAATGGAACGAGTATCTACACTGCATGCAGATACATTTGTACATGGATATGTCTTATGATGGCTATTTAAACACACTCGCAAATTATCAGGGAACGCTTATTTATTAATTTGAAGATCGTTTTTATTTGGAAGCTCATTACTCCCGCGACGCGTCACAGACGTCAATCGCGTCGCGCCACATGCGTCAAAAGCGTCAATCGCGTCGCGTCATAAGATTCAATCGCGTCGCGTCATAAACGTCAATCGCGTCGAGTCATAAACGTCAAAAGCGTCAATCGCGTCGCGTCATAAACATCAATCGCGTCGCGTTATAAGAATTAATCGCGTCGCGTCATAAAAATCAATCGCGTCGCGTCACATGCTACATAAGCGTCGCGTCATAACAATCCATCGCGTCGCATCATAAGTGCCAATCACGTCGCGTCATAAGAATCAATCGCGTCGCGTCATAAGCGCCAATCGCGTCGCGTGAGCGTCAATAGCGTTTGCCCACCAGTTCGTTTTCGCGTATCCTTGGTAAACAGTGCACCGACACCGTATCGTTGTAACACACACATGCACGGGCGTGGGAACAATTTCCGTGTTAAACTTTCGGACTGACCCACAGCTGTAAGACATATCCATGTCAAAAATTATTATTTTGCAACGAAGCAAAACGATCCGAAAACATCCCTCTTTATCTAACTGCACGTTTGTTCACATGAATCGTTCCGCGTTATTTGCAATAATAACCTTTGACAAAACCTACCTCGAACAATTATCGGACCTTTTTCATGTTTAGGAACGGTTTCGTCTAAGCCAAATTGTTATACAGAATGTGACAATTAGGAGTTGCGACGACACAAGTTCAATCCATCCACATACCATTAAAGTTATACTTCTCGAAATGGTCGGGGAAATGGGAAAATATAAGAAGTCTTAAGGTCCGAAACCGATTCTTTAATCGGAATCAAAGTGGGAGGTCGTATTTCCTTCCCGTACATTCTCCCAAAGGTGACTATTAAAAAGTCCAGAGACTCATTAAAAATCTCAATAAATGGTCAGATATTTTCCTTTGTGGTTAAATAGAGCACTGCTTTTTGACCATAGCGAATTTGAATTTTTGCCTCTGCTTTCTGATCAACCCTAGAATTTTTAAATCGATACGCAAACTATCGAACGTGGCTGAAGGACTGAGACTAATCTGGGCCTGAAAATACGGATAACTGGGAAATCCAGGAACGTCTCACGCGTCTGGAAGGGTTTTCCTTTCTTGAGAGGGTGCGAGACGAACGTTTGTGAGGGCGGATCTGCCTGAATGGATCGCCTCAAAGGTGGAATTAACCCGTGGCAGGGCTCCCCCCGACGCCCGCTGTGATTCAAACATATGTGTGCTTTAATGCCAGTAGCCGGTGTAAGCTCAGAACGCTTCAACGGATTACCCCAGACTCCTTAGTTCACGCTCGACGGCCGCCTTTCCCTTCTTTACAAGTAGATGCATCTCTTGGGACGGATCTCCAAATAGCGAATTCCCAGGAGAAAACCCAATCCGACGCGGGACAATTTCAACCCATCCATACACTATTATAACACAGCAGCCCATAAACGGCTTGTAAAAAGTTCGAAATGGAGCGAAAGTTTCCAACAGTTCGCCGTTAGTGCTACAAAACCGATAAAAGCTGTTCCTTCAGAGCTCGGTCTTTCCATTTCCAATTGTAAGTAGCAATAGTTCGAAGCAAACAATAACAAAAAATTATTTTACGAGAAGTATTACACTGATTTAGGTTAGGTATATTGTTAAGTTATTGTATACTCAAACCCCAAAAGAACAAAAGACCAGTTTCCGTCCAACAAGTCGGATGTCACTATTGTCTAAGATCTACGAATGGCCACTGATTCCTCATATTCTAACTGGAACAAAATTCGAATTCAAATCGAATCATTCTTGCCAACAATTCCATAGAGTAGTCGATTCCATTCTGAAGAGAATGACTTCGATAAGTTGTAGCACTAGGATTTATTGTACATTGAACCAAGTATCGAATGACACTTTACACGTCATTAACTTCTATTTCATGTTTCAAACAGAAGCTTTTTAGTCAAAATAACTAAAACTAATCCAAATGGACAGGGGGCGTCGGTGGCCGCAACGGTTTAGGCGTTGACACGGCTCTCATCACTAGAAGGTAAAGTCCCCGGTTCGAATCCAGAGGCGCTGTATTTGACCCGACATACTTACAAATTGGCTTTAAAAAAAACATACACTTCTATGGTTCATACAAGTTTCAGTTTCATACAATCTCGTAGTGAAATACCCACTTGAAATATCTCTAATAAGAGTACGACCGATCTTGTTTCAAAATTATTAAAGCCAATTAAAACCACTTGCAATTCTGAAAAACAAACTAACCTGCTGCAATCTTCCAACCAAATAGGAGATTGGTCCATTGACAGAGGATGAAAATCAACCAGTTCAAATTTGTCTTTTGAGAGAAACTACAATTATGCACCTATGTGCTCATCCTACGTATTCATCTTGACAGTAAATTGATTTGAGAGACCACATGACTGCCTTTCTCGTATGAAAGTTAAGTTAGGTAAGAGATGATTAAGGACTGGTTGAATTTGGTAGGTGTATGGTGACGGAATGGTTTTGTTAGGTTAAGTAGATATAGGATTAAAGTTAGGCAAGTTATGTATATAGTTAGCAACTGGTAAGCTTATGTTTAGGGGTAGGAACAGGTTACGTTTAGAGTTAGGGTAAGGGTGAGGGATGGGTTAAGCGAGGTTAGTAAATATAACAAGTAAACATATCTTGGCATTTTTAGAGTTAGGATGAGGACGTCTTAAGCTAGATTAGGTATGTTTACAGTTAGGCTTAGGGTGTGGGATGAGTAAGGTTTTGTGGTAGGGTTAGGGACTGTCACATGCTCAGCACGGACATAGGAGATAAGAGTGAGAAGAGGGGGTAACGCACAAGCTGAGGCAGGACGCAGGAGTGCTCGCTTGGATCTTGCCGTGACCCCAACTTTTGTTAAGCCGTCCGTAAGTTTGCTATAACATTTGTCCAAGGTACCACCTTGAAGGGTCTAACCGATTGTATACTTAACTATCAAATAATAAAGGGTGAAAGGATTTAATTTCCTTTTTGTGTGTTTATTTATTTCCTTTGTATCCCCCTGCGTACTCTGACTAATTTTAGGGGGAATTAAATGTACCTCAAGTTCAAAGGTGACAGGTGTAATGTAAGATTAGGTTAAGTAGGTTGATGTAGGGTTACGTTAGGGTTTCGATTAAGGAGATATGCAAGGAACATTAATTTATTACTGTTATTCTTTTCCCCTATCAAAGTAACATTTTTCATTTTTAGCTAAATTACCACAATTTTGAGTACTGTTATTTTTTATTTACGTAGAACTGCCACGAAGGTTCACATTTTGGTTTAACGAGAAATAGCATTAAAGCTTTTCGAGGATCGAAGCTATTATACGAATGTATGACTCTGTGGTTCCTTCTTGAGTTCTCCTGGTTGGTACCTTGATAGATTATGGTCGGCCATCATTCACTGTTTTGTTCTAACCGACGCATTTCGACTTTTCACCATCTTCAGTGGTCAGTACGTGTTATTTTAATTTTTACCAAGCAAATAACACAAAAAGGCATTATCTCTCCAAAGAAGGCCATTACTAAATAGTTTGTACTATTAGATTAAGGGAGAAATTTGCAGGGCAAACACGCAATTTTTGCCAGTATAACGATGAAAAGAACTCATCAATAAAAGGTGCTTCTAGCTGATCAAAAAAATTTCATTCAAAGTTTTTGTAGTTTATTTTTGAACTGTGCTGCCAAACCATCACCACCTCCTATTTCAGTGTCATGGTTTTATTTTGGGTATAACATGACAGGACAATTAAGAAATACCAGATTGCATGAGAATATGAAACAAAAGAACATGTCATCGCACATGTTACAATATGTTATTGTGATAACTGAATACCTATGGTTCGCCTACATTCGATGAGGTGTCACCATTGTTTTAACAATGCTTCCGACTTCGAAATAGCAACCAACGAGGTGCAGCATCCCTTTACAAGTCTATAAAAGTAGGGATTTACTTTTTCGACTAGACTCGTCGACGAGTTCTCATCGCTAATGGAGCGAACAGCCAATACTAGCCACAATCTATAGAATCATCCTAACTGCTCGAATTCATCGCTCGTTAGACAACTATTTTTCGTTTCAAGTTCAGGTATTACACAGTCTTGAGAGCATTATAAAGTTGTCTAGAGGCACAATTGAAGTGCACTGTGTGCCTAGTTTAAGAGAAAAACAAAACCCAATGGGGCTTGAAAAACCAATGGAGCGAAACTAGGACGCGTGCCCCGTTCGATTTTATCACAATTTTTTTTATAATTCCGATTAAAGAAATTATTCCGGCTGTGACGGAGGACAGCGGAGAGCTGTGGCTGCGAGGGCAGCTCAGCAGGTCGTCAGTTGTTAAATTATTCCGGTCCGTGGTCGAATATTGTGGGGCCGATCGCTCCATCTGCCCCATTCCTTAGCCCATGCTAGTTACAGTCAATGTAGTCGTCCGTCCGTGATACCTGCTCTTAACAATGACACAACTTTGATGAGTGATTGAACACTTTGTAACTCGACCACCCGCTATGAGACCAAATGCTGCCTACCTTCGTATTCATTTAATGTTAACATTAATAATATAATCCACCCCAATAAACGGCGAAATGTTTCTTTATATTTGTAAAATAAAACATTCAAGATTAATCCGCTCAAGGGATAATCGCTATTGATGACATACATCGTTACAGTGCATTGATGACGAAGTTATTAGACATTCTGACAACCTGTTTGTACTGATGGCCTCATAAAACTTAAATTGTTCAAGAAACGGCAGAAGCTTCATTTTCAGACTTTAATGCTGCAATTTGGACATGTCTTGAAAAAGTCGATGATATTCGATGTCTGCTGTTAAGTGAATATATCACAGAATGGTTCCAGATAAGCTCGGAAGTCAAACCATGCATTCTAAGGCCTACCGAGGGTAGGAAAGCCTTGAATTCATGCGGGAAGTCGACAAAAATGGTGTCCTCCAAAACCAAAATTTCCTCTCGCATTTTGGGTTTCAGACCTTTCTGAATAAATTTGGCTCCGTGTCTGTCAGTGCGTGGCCAATTCCTTGTAACCGGCCAAACTCCGAAAACATGAAAACAATTTTTGCGAAATTTTCAGAGATTGTTTTCTAGATGATCCCCAATGAATAAAATACATACGCAATTATTAATTGGTTAAGCGGACCACTATAGGTATATACCATAGGGAATTATTATTAACATTATTATTTTAAAAAATCGTATCATTGTATTGAAGAAAATAAATTCAACTGCCGTCAAATTAACCCTTTTTAACTTTAAATTAACATTTTTTGAATCCAATATTTTGGATATAATCTATTATCTATATTTTCTATCTATATTTTGGATATAATCCAATATTATTCCACCTTTTCTTTAAAGCACTAAAAAAAGTAGATCGTATGAAACAACAGCTCTATAAACAAGTCGACAAACAGCTGAGGTCATCGCCGGCCCTACGGATGTATTCCTTCTATTTCCTGTCTTCCTCGCATATTCGTATTGAACAGCAGCCATTTGAGCATCTCGATCTGGTTACTGACTCCATGCTTTTACTTGTATATTACGTCGTTATTTTAAAATGCTAGCCTCTTGTTAGTACCTTAGGTTGTCAATTTAAGAATAGATACATAACATACAATACATAACAACAACAATACATCGCCATAAACATAGAAGACTGGACACATTCACTCCCCCAGAGTACTCGATATTCCTCTGGGCGAGGTAAATAACCTGTGGGGCAACACTGCTCAAGAGCACATAGTGAGAGAAAACGAAAAGTAAGTGGCGGTAAGAAATGCTTTGGTTGTTGTAAAACTTGTAACCTATAGACAAATAATTCGTTTACAACGTGAAGTGCGTACTTATTAAAAACAGTGAAAACCTACAAACCCCTTCCTTTTATGCTTAAATTACCTTCATCCTAATATGTTAACATAAACACCACACAAACACTTTACACACAACACAAGCACAGCACAAACACATATATACATTTGAAAATCCCTATAACCCTGAGGTACCGGTACAGCGATTTGTGCCCGCTGCCGTGCCTCAAGACGCACTGGTCCGATGATATTCCAAAATATTACCTATAAACGTCGAGCCTTTTACAATTGAAAAGGTGCTGGACTGATACTCTACTTTCGCATAATGGGCACCTATGCGGTCGCTTTCCTCCTAGAGGGTGTAGCGTAATTTTTGTAAGACCTTGGCATAGTCTTGTCAGTATGACCTTTTCCCATTTTAACACATTTTCCGTGAACAAGGGACCGACGTCTTTCTTGACCTGCCAACGTTTGGGAGTGTTATTTATATTTTTCCGAACCCAGCGGTTTTTCCATTCTTCTTTTATCGTATTCGAAATTAAATAACTTGAGATCCGCTGGGCGTATAGCGTCGAGAAGCGTCGTGAGGTCCTCTTGCTGCTTCTTTGGCCGCTCTGACTGCTTTTTCGTTCCAGGCTATCCCTATGTGGCCGGGAACCCACACCAACACGACCTTCTTCTCAATTGTGTCGATCACTTTTAATTGTTGTTTTATTTTGTTTAGTAATGGGTCCACGGAACTTCTCCTGAATTTCTGGACCGCACTGAGCGAGTCGGTATATACTACAAATTGATGATTATTTTTATATAATTTTTAATTTCAATGTAAATAATTTTCCTATCGTCTACTAAGAGTACAATTGCTTTACATTTTAAAAAGTCGCGAATATACAGGAATTTTACTACAATTGCTTATACTATGTAACTTCTCCATAGTTTTTCAACGTTTTAAACATAGCGTTAATTTGGAGTTTAAATTAAAAAGGGTTAATCTGAAAAAAGTGAAACTTTGAAATTAAATAGGTTAATTTGGAAAAAGTGATTTTGCACTTAAAAAGGATTAATTTGGGCTAATTATTAATTGGTTTCAAATTAGGCTTATTTTGTAGAAAAATATTCCTCTTTCCAACGATGTTTAATGGTTTCTTAAAGTTTAAACTAAAAAATACTGAAAGAATTGAAAATTTCTATTAAAGCGTTACGATTACCTTCACCCTATCTTTTTCTCTTGCTACACCATTAAAATCGTATCCTTCTCACTTTCTCTCACACACACCCGTCAGCCAAAACGTTTTTAACATTATACAGAGATAATCAATAAAAAATCCATGCGCTATAACGGGAATTGAACCCGAGCTTCAAGCATGGCAAATACGCCTTAACCCCTATCGCGGTGTCCAAATAAATTCCATCTCAGTTTAAGGCTTTTTAATTAGAAATTATGCAAAAATGATAGCCATCCACGGGTAAAAACATATTGCTCGAAAGTGAATAGGAAGGATGTTAAAAACCCAGAAACATTTTATTATCTTCGGCTATGCTGAAAATAGTTTTGCCTTCGTCCAACCAACACGGAACAACACAAAAATTCTTCGTTACCGTCGATTCTATGCAAAAATTTGGTGATCCAATATTAGTTTGCATAAAAGCAGCCATTGTATTAAAAGTGTTTTTTCGTTAAGTGGCAGAGGAGCTACATAAGGATATTTATTTTTGCGGGGATAATCATGCACAAAGTTTGTTGCGCTGTGGTCACGTGAGTGTGAAGAAGACTAATGAGCCGTAACTTGGCTGGCTTGTAATCTGATCAAAGAGATAGACACAAAGAGCCGGGGGTGGACCTCTTTACGCCACATTCATTCACACCCTCTGGACCTAACCAATTAGAGCAATTATTAAGATTCTGTAATTGAACGTTTATTTCATTTACGGCCTATTTATAGAAGTTGCAAATGTTTTTCTTATTGAAATGCAGAAATAGTTGTTGACATTTTTACACTGGGGTAGACAAATCCCTCGAGTACTTCATTTTCCCTGGACTGGCAGACCACAACTCTGTTTCAACATCTTTTGCAAATAAATTCAAACATTTAAAATTTGGTTGAAAAACGGATGCAAAAAGCTAATTTTATTTGATCCTTTTTTAGCCATCAGAAGGTATCATGAGAAAATGAATTGTGATCAATTATGTGATATACTAATAGTCCCAAATGAGAGAAGGAACCGAGTCAGGATAGTGTACTCACTTGAAAATCGCACCTCAGTTTTTCGCGCTCAAATTCATGCAATTGTGACATAGAAAATCTCACAAAATCACTGACAAAAAAAATCCTGATAAGATCAGAAAGCTAATCAGCCTTAAAAACATTATCCAATAAAGATGAATTCGATGAAGGCATCCAAAGCCTGGCAAAACATATCGGACAATAATATGGATGACATGACACAAGAGAATTTTCGTGATGTGTAACAACGTGGGCAGAGGCAATCTGCACGACTGTTCATCAATTGTGATAACGAAGTCAAATATAAAATCCTTTATTTCAGGATGGGTGCTCCAGCAGGGCCAAACGTGGAAATGGAACAGGCCACTCACATCGAAGGAAACAATTACACGGCAATGACCCTAAATGTACGTTATGCAACGAGGAGGAAGAAACAGCCATCCGTATCTTTGAGTATGGAGGCCCCTTCATTCGAACCCAATATACTTATAAATGAGTTTTGTGTCTAAACACCGGCACCTTGAGGGTTGAAGCAACAGTCAATGACTTTCTTAAAAGAAGGATTGCGTCATTGGAGCTAGATGCAGGATGTAATGTTTGGGGTGTGTAATATATTGAGCCACTTTGAGAACTATTTTATCCCTCATTCTGTACTTTAACTCACCAATGGATCTTAGCACATTAAGAAACATCATTAGTACGGTTTCAGAGGTTCTATTTCTTCCGTGGTGTACATCCCAAAACAATTTCTCCAGCAAGGTGCCACAGTTGGTTAGTAGGCGTGTTGGTATCTCCTTTGCTTCTTTGTAGAATCTGCATGTGCCTTGTTGGGTTATACCATTCTTTTTCCATGCACCTTTCACTGAGTTTCTTTTTTCTTTTGGGGTATCCAGTAACAGAAAAAAACCAATTTGATATTTGTAAAATGGGTGTAAAACTAGTCCCGTTTTATTTCATTATTTTTTCTTATAGTCATCAGCAGCATCATTATAACATCACTGAAGAAGCATCCTTGAATACAAAAAGCAAAAATTGACTTTATGTGTCAATTACAATTTTTGCTCAGCCCAAAAACAATCAAGATGACAGCTTATATAACTACTTTCATTTGATCCATGTAACTGACAAAACGCTTGTTATATTGAAAGTGTTGATTAATAACACAATAGTATTATTTTGGCATTTCTGTGTATAGTCTGTGGTACGATGAACTTGTAATTTGATCGTTACAGACATAGAATTGGCAGACCAAAATGACTGGGAATGACCAAATTATAAAAATAACTACAGTTTTAATTTAACAATATTTCTGAATACATGGCAGTTCATAAAACTTTCCAAAATACGTAGCAATATGACAATAATGAAAATGAAGCAGGATGTTGATTAAATCTGTTCTGAAATTTATAATGTCCTATTCATTTTTATAAGAAATGGATGGTCAAGTGTCAATTGGTTCTAGGGTGTGTACAATATTTTATAAAGTCCATAAGAGCACTAGTTATCTTAATGACATTATGAAATGTTCGGCTAGATGCACCGCTGCTCTAACCACTTGAGCTATTGTGACCTCGATCCACTCAGAAATTAACTTCCCATCTCAACCCCACGTTTGAGTTTCCCTCCTTTTTGCCATGAATCCCGCTCGTGCCATTGACTTTTTAATCTCAACTAAAAACCTTAATTAATTGTAATATTTTAAATTAGTTTGAAGTGGGCATTGAATTTAAGTGTGAAAAGAACTTGCGTAATTAGGTCTTTTTGTACATCATCCGAAGGTATTTTCAAATATTTATAGTGCATGGATACAGTTAACACATCGCTACATTAAAACTTATGGAGTACATGAATGTATGAAATTAGTTTGTTAAATGTATTAATACATTTTTTACCAAATATATTTCCCTCCATAAACATGGTAGGCAATGTGCCATGCACTACAGTGATTTTTCACAGTACTATTTGCAACATATTTGACTTTTCACCTGCATATGATGTTAGAATTAGGGTGAGTTTAGGTTAGATTGTGTTAGGCTAGATATAGTTATATAGGAAGGGTTAGATTGTGATGCAGTTTGAGTTAGGGACTGATGAGGTTAGCTTAGTTAGAGTTATGTTGCACTCCACAATTCAATGTTTTTCCATGAAATAAAAAAATATGAGATTGCAAAGCACATATTTTTTTCTATTATAACTTCTTATGTAAGAGATGCAGTTTTCATAACACCATTTAAAAGTAAATGGGTTCTTTTCATTTATTGATTCACAATCAGACATAAAAGACAAACCAAAAAATTATATTGGATGAATTACCTACGAATTTACTGTCCCTTTTAATTTAATTAAAAGAAATGTTATCAATATTAGTTACACAAGTCAATCAGATAAATTGATTATGTTTTTTATAAATTCATATGGATCACTGTTAATTAATCAGTGAGTTGTTTGGTAACTACATTTTATGATAATTGTTTGGGTACCTGTTTTACCTTTGAACCATTCTCACAGGCCATGAATTTCTGCTTAGGCACTTAAATTGTAGTATTTATTGACTTTTCAATATTCAATACTACAACAAAAGATTGTTTATGATGCAAACATTAAAATTGTATTTTCCTTCTTCTTGTTTTGATATTATTCTCCTCCTATATCCTTTTTTTCCTTTTTCTATTCTCCTCTACTTCAACAACCCTTTTTTTACATCTTTCTGAGGAGAATTTACCCAATGTAGATGAACAAAAAAATAATTCTTCCAAATCATGGAGCAGGAGGAAAGGAAGCAAAGTAAAAAACCTCCAGAATATGCAGGTAAAGTCTCCTGACAATTTTACGTTCAAGCCCACTGATTGGGCATCTTGGAAAAGGCGATTCCAACGTTATCGTGCGATAAGCATTTTGGAAAATACACTGGGAAGGCACCAAGTCAATGTCCTTATATACTGCATGAGGAAAGAAATATTGGATTCATTTCATCTCGAGGAAGATCAAATCAGTTCTTACAAATTAGTCATCAAAAGGTTTGAGGATCATTTCATTCCAAAAAATAATTTAATATATGAACATGTAAAATTCTTGCATAGGAAACAAGACTCATCAGAACCTGCTGACGACTCCATCACAGATCTTCATATGCTCTCAAGATCCTGTGAATGGGGCACTCTTGAAAACGAAATACTGTTGATGGGCATTATCATTGGAATGATAGACCAAAGTTTAAGCAACCAATTACAACTTGAAGCAGACTTGACACTTGAAAAGTTGATCAATGTCTTTCGTAGTCTGGAGGAGCTGCAACGACAGAAAGAAGATCTTGAAGGCGATCTTGGAACTTCAGCGATTGATGAAGTAAAAAACAACCCCAAAATTAGACATTTCAGAAAATCACAAGCCAGCAAGCAGGGGAAACCACAAGTGAAGAGCCGATTGTGAGGCAGCGCTCTCCACCATGGAGGATTGTGTCCTGCTAAAAATGCTAAATGCATGAAATGCAATGGACAAGGACATTGCTAAGGCTTGCCTTGCGACTAACATCCGGGAAGTCAATGAAAGCGAAAGTAAACAAGACAGTTATTCGAGCTTTTGTCTTCAGTGCAAGCAGTTGGGGAAATTGTTCATGATTTGTGGTCAGCTCCTATACACTTTGGAGGAGATGTGGTGAATTTCAAAATTAACACTAGTGCAGACGTACAGTTATTCCTACTAATTATAACTTAAAGAATAAGATTTAAAAAAATTCAGTAGACAAACTGCTTGCCAATGCAGATGGTCACCCAATTTCAGTAATCGGCATGTTTGAAACAGTCCTTAAATTTAAAAACCGTCCATGCTCTGAGAAAATTTATGTGTCAGATAGCATAACAAAACCTCTCCTTGGTCGACCTGCCATAATTCAATCGGAACTCATTCACCTTGATGAAATACTTTCAGAACATCAACCTATTAATTGAAAAAAGAATATTCAACACTATTTACAGGACTAGGTACAATGTCTGCAATGTACAAGATTGAGTTTTAGGAGGGATCAGAACCCTATGCAATATCAGCACCAAAGAAAATTCCAATACCACTTCAAGACCAGACTAGAAGTGAGCTGAAGAATTGTGGAAATGGGAGTTATCACACCAGTTGACAACACAACAGATTGGTACGCACCTATGATGGTTGTACCCAAAAAGAATGGTAATGTAAGAGAATATGTATGGATCTAGGTTAGGTTAGGTTAGGTTAGGTGGCAAAGGTACTAGGAGGTGGGGTTTGTGTGCCCCAGGCACTGCAGCCTTCTGGCTTATTGTACCTTCCTAGTTCTTTAGTTTAGTCAATAGACTCGATCCTTTTACTTAGGATTATCAAGTCATTGAGTGTTATTGCTTCAATGTGGTTCTCTGAGTCATTTCTGTGCGTCAGATTGAATCTCCATTGAGCCGTTGCTCCGCATTCGAAGATAATATGAGTGGCCGTTTCCTCCTCCTCATTACATAGTCTGCAAATTGGATCACTATTATATATGCCCATGTTTTGTAGATGTTTTCTCAGGTGCCAGTGGCCGGTTAGTAGCCCTACCACTCCTCTGAGATTTGCCCTCTCCAGTTGTAGCAGTGTTTTTGCCAGTTTTGGTGAGGGTTGTTTTATCATGACACGTATGGATCTAACTTGACCAAATAATAGTGTAAAATTTTTACCCCATTTGTTTTTTTTTGTTTGTTTTTTTGGGGACACAAAGGAATTTTTGGTAACAAAGAGTAAACATATTAAGGCCCTGAACCTATACTTGGGTACTTGAGATAATAGAAACAAATAGAGAATCTGCTACATCACAGAATGGATTTAAAAAAAATTAAAATAAAAAAGAAAGTGGATAAACTCTATGGGCACTCGACACAGAAAAATTATGGCAAAAACCGCAATGACAAACTCACTACTGCAAATGGAGAGGGCCAGATTCAAAGAAATGAGGGAGAAGAAACAGCCACTCATATCATCTTCGAATACGAAGCAATGGCAATAGAGACATAACCTAGAAACAGAAAAAAAAAAAAAAAAAAAACCTTTCGGAATGAAATTTTAACAACTCTATACTTTCATGTACCTGAGCCAAGTTTAAGTAACCATACGTTTTCCTAGAGCATTAAGAATTCCCAAAGTGACTCTGTGAACTCATGCTGAAGCGAAATAGGGTCACTTACTGGGTCCTTCTCCACTCACAGGTTTGTTGACCTAGTCAAACCCGTCTATGCCAGTATAGGATGATTACCTAATTGACAGCTGAAAGCAAACATTTAATGTCTCAAAATCCAAAGATATGTATCTGTACAACTTTCGTACTATTCTATATCACACTCACACAGAATTGGATTGTTGAACCTCAGGCTTGGAAGATGATTGCGACTACTCCAGGTTTCTTCACTAGGATATAGTTTGGCCCTTTTACTTCTACACCCAGTTCCATATTTGTACCATATTAGGACCCCCTCTTGAAACTTGAGGGTGCCTTTCTTGTTATTTAAGACCACTTGGAATGGTCTGTCAAAGTTGAGCTTTCTTCCTATTTTGTACCATTATAGCGATCTTGTAATGGTTTACATGAGTTAACAAAGGAAAGGGATTAAGTAATAGTTGTAATCCAATAATATGAAAGTTTATATTTTTAAATTAACGCCATTGTGACAATACTGTATCGAATAGATTGGAAGTTGACTGTCGAGATTCAAGGTGGATTGATGATTTCTCAGAGATAGATGTGTTTACAGTGGTGTGTTGAGCAGCACTTGATACTTCTGAGAAGAAGGATTGTACTAAATGAAGGAACTATGAAGGTATAATAAACCAGAAGGTAGCAATGCCTCGGGAACACACACCCTGCATCTTAGTATCCATCATCATCAACAACCCTGGCACATTACACCAGTGAAAGAAGAGAGAAAGCAGGTAGAAATTTTTCTAACTGAGCGTCTTCATCATAAAATTCATGATTCCCACTCATGGAAATATATTGAATTGTGGATATAAACTAATGCATCCCTAATGCTTACCCTAACCTTTCATAACTCCAATCACGACAAAAAGGTGTACTGTTATATCTGCAAAGGGGATCGTGTGGAGGATACTAACAAAACTGAAAAAAGTGAGAAAGAAGGAAAAGATGTTTTAACATGGAATATGCATAGTAAAATTCGAGTTTCACACTCTCATATTTCTACCTAACCTGTCTTTAACGCATCCCTAACTAACCTAACCTCAAACAAGAAAATGAGGACAGGAATTTGCGCAGTGCTTATGCTTATGAGCTATTTACTGCTGTTGAGGGAGGCAACATGTTGCATTAAAATAGTGAATTAAGGGAGACATTATTCCAACAGCAACTTTGTAGATAAAACTCGAGCTTCCGACTGACACATTTTTGTGCAACCTACTCCGACCCTAACTCTAATCCTAACTAACCTGACCATTCCAAACTGAACTTGGAATTTGCGCACTCAAATGTGTGAAACCTACCCAAAAGCCTATCCATATTTCTAATATGAGAAGTAAGGTGATTTGGAAGAGAGATGAAAAACAGTGACGTCGGATGTCAACGACGTCCTGTGCTGCGCGTGGCATCGATGATCTCTTTCCAGTACCGAGAGACATGAATCGATGTCTAGGCGGGTGCCGATCGATGTTTTTGATACGGTTAGGTTGTTCTTCCTTTCCCCGAGTTATTTGGATTTTCGGTCTCGACTCTCCACTTGGGTGTTGTCTTTGACTGGAAAAGTAGTCGATCACGATGGCGACCGTCTCTCTTGGCCCCAAGAGCAACAGATAGTTTTCGACATTCGACACAAACTGCGTGATGTCTCGGTTGGCCGATTATTTCGTTATTGTCGGATATGATCACAAAAATGAAAGTGAGTACCTTTTTTATGTTGGGGACTTTTTATTTTTTTTGTTAGGTTAGCGTATTTGTTTTTTGACTTATTGGGACAATTTGTTCTCGGCGATTTGTGCCGGATTACGGTCTGGACGGGATTTTTCCCTCGGGTCCGCCCGTCCTCGTCCTTCATCGATCTCGGATGAATTTTCACACTTTACGCGTCGGGAAATTTCCGACTTCTTTATAGGCCTCTGTTTCATTCCACCGCTCAGTTTCCCATTGTCACCGAATATTTTCAATTCGAAGGTAAACTATTGTCATTCTCTAAACGGTTTTTAATTCGGCCCAACGTTTTTATTTTCTTCTCTTACTGGAACTCTGGACTTTGATAACAACAAGATTTTATCTGTCAACCCACGACTACTGATTATAAACCACTATATAAAGTTAAATATTAATATACAGCCCTGCTAAATTCAATTTTTCTTTTTAAACTTATGTTCAAAATCAAACGATTGGAGAGATCAAAATCATCTCTCATTGTATTGAAGGATCAGTAACACCAACCCTGTGACACAGATTTCTTGGTTTTCAATATTTCCCGATTGACTGATAAGCACTGCTGAAAAAGGCAAATTTAAACAATTGTTTACATCGTTACAGCAATTAGAACCATGGCTGACAAAAATGTGAGGCCCAATTTAACAAAACAACAAACATTTAAAGTCATCCTGTTTAATGTACAGTAGACGCTCTTATCTACGGGGGATAAGGTCACAACGGACAATAGAAAACATCTCGAATATCGAGCTTCGAATTATTTTCTCCATCTGCATACCAGTCAGACACATCTATCATCAGTGTTAAGTATTCAATAAGAATTCAGTTACACTCAGTCATTTTACAGTGATTCACTGAGTTCCACTCCCCTCTAGAACTCAATGAGAGAGTCAACCATGGACGAGAGAAAGCACAGATAACAAGAGTTTACTGTATATTGCAGCTGTATATTCATCAGTGTTACGTATAATAATCAGAAAGTTTTATTAATTTCTCACCTGAGTTTGTCAGGTTCCTCATACATCTTTTTTCTTTTCTTTAGCAGAAAAAATAGAGACTGAAACAGAATATACACTGGGCCAAATTATTTGTACATATTTTTTATTTCATTTATTTTCTTCTTTAATTTTATTTAGACTTCCTTTGGTAATAAAATAGATAATTAAACAAACGTTTCATTGACCAATGCCTGACAATGTGTCCTATATGTAGAGAAAGGTTGTTTGATGTGTCCCACCTAATTGAAGGGTACAGCTCCTTGTCTAGGAATGCCATCTGATGTGAGAAATGTGCTTGGGCTTTGTCGTTGGTCCCATTTTCTCAGTTTTTAGATGATTTTTTGTTTCATTGTATGTTATATGTATAGATGTTTTGTGTTTCATTTTATGTTCATCGAGATAGCATGAAAGTGTAGTGTGAGAGGTCTACAGAGATCTTGATTAGATGTACAGTATGTGTAAAGGGTGATGGTGGAACATTGAGTTCCACCACCCTGTGTGAATGGTGTGTAAGAATGAGTGTGTGTGTACATCAAGCTTTAGAAAATAAACACGACGCTGGCTGAAATGAACTAGATTTGACAGCCCCTGAAGGGATGCTTAGACTTCAAAGGAGGAACTGATAAGTCCAAGGTCTGATTCCCAGACTGCCAATACCCGAAGTAAGTGATTTTCAGTGCTTGTGAGAAGTCATCAGTTCAATTCTGTATACATGTATGTACATTTATATGCAGAATTGAGCTTATATAAATTATTATTGAATTATTTTAATCACAATTATTGATAATAAAGTAAAAGTAATCTCTGACAATCAGTAGGGAATAATATCCAACTACCCATTGGGTGTCATGGACGAAGGGTCAAACAACTTTACAATACTTTCTCCATATTAATTATCATTTAAAATCCATGCTAGTATTCAAACCCGCTCACTCACCTCAGCCTCAAAAAGAAAATAATTTCTGTTATAAAGAACGGCTAAAGAAATAGTTGTTTTTTTTTCTCGTTTTGTGTCCACTAGTGTGTTTAGAGAGAATGGTTAGGGTTGGTTATTGGCATAAATGTGTAGTGTGAGAGGGCTGATGGCAAAATATTTAGTACCACATTGACCCTTAATCAGATTAGTTATGTAATATGTGTGGAGGGTGATGGAGGAATATCGAATACTCCACCCTTAACTGAATCGATGGTCTTTAAATAAGAAACAGTGCTTTGGATGTTTATTGACCTGCAGCAAATTAAGTTTGGGTGTTAAGATTTGTTTAGTGGTCATATGGCCTCTGAAGATCTTATCACCCAAATTCAAGAGATAATGTATTTAAGAGTGGGGGGTTTGGTTTTAGAAACTGATTGTGTTGGGGGCTGTTGACATCACCCAGAACCCAACCCCGGCCTTGGACGGATAAGACTGACAACACCCAGGGTGGATGATGAGTCTCAAGGCCTGCTGAGATTTTTTGAGTGCCAAACAAGTATTTACAGTAAAACAGTTTTCCTATTGCTGAGCAAGAACCCCTGTGAAACTGTTATGTAATAGTGTGACACAAATTTCACCTCCTGTGCCCTGGAATATTTCGTAGATAATGTGGTACAGCATTTATATACTGGAAAAAGGGCTTAAATAAATAAATAAATGCTCCAGTTTTATGGGTCACATCCTGGCTCACAATCAGTTTTATTGCTCAGCATACCGTGTTCATGTGTGGGGAGGAATGTTGTCAGCTAGGTGGGATGATCTTGGAAGTGGGTATGATGAAGATCCTCAGGAAGACTTAATCTCCAAACTCTGACTCCATACTCATGAATAATGTCATGATTATGTATGTCTCTCCCACTTAGGTTCTTACCCTAACTCTGACTATCAATAATAATAAATGAAAGGAAGTTTTAAATTTTCAATTCAATGACATTTTCTAAAACTGACAGGACTGAACGAACTGCCAGTTGACCGGAGAGTCCTGAGATCTAAAGACTTTTCACTGGGTAAGAGTGTCATTTCAGATTCACATATATCATCACCACACATGGAAGATGACATATGAATGTAAAAGAGCAAAGGCATCATAGATAGAACTGAAATTTTGGATCACTCAAATTCTGACAGGACAGTAATTTCATATACCTCTACCAGTTAAAAAAACAGTCCATTCTGTGCAGACTGTAAGACCAACCGTGTCAAACACAGGCTCTTTGACTGCAGACAGTTGGAAAACATAAGTGTATAAGTCCAAACAAAAACTTATTAGGTTAGGTTATAGATAGTAGGTATTTATGGCTTGTTTCTTCTTCACAAGTAGACCAAATTTAATATTTTATTTATTGAAGTAGTAAAATTGTATGTAAAAGGAGTAACCAGCAAATTGAACTCTGACAAGGAAAGGGCTTTTTTTCACCTAATCCCAGTACACCCTATGGCTAGGGAATTTATTTTTACCTGCTCCCACAATGATTACAGTTATTTTGCATAATCTTTTTTATTTATTTTATTTATTTTCTTTTTTTTTAATGAGAGTTCTAACAGCCAAGGTCGTATCAATCCTCAGTGTGTTGGTGTTTTTTAAAAAAGCACATTTATTTATAAGTATATTGGGTTAGAAGGCAAGGCCACTGGATTTGAAACAGGACCTGGGACCTTTACCTTACCGTTGTGGCCTCTGATGCCCCCAATTACACATATTTGTTTTTGTTTTTTTACAGTTTCGGTGTCCTATGGCCATTTACAATTATATAAAATCTGTTAAAAAAGTTCAGTAATACCCCAGTATGTTAAGATAACATTTATAATAACAGCAATACTAAGAGCCTCATTCATCAAAATTCATTACTCTCATGAAATCCACAAATCTTTCCGTGGAGTCTGACATAAGGTCAAAGATCAGCAGTGGCCAGTTTTTACCTGCTAAAACTACTTTTCTTATGATTTTGAACCTCACATTATCGAAAACTTTGCATTCATTATGTGTACACTCCTAAGTTTGCAAAATTCTGTTCCAGTAATTACAGTACAATGATAATTGTCTACAATTTTGAATTTTGTAGGTAAGCTTTGTTTTTCCCATGTCTGCTCAAAATTTGGGTTATCTTATATTTTGGGAGATCCACTTTTGTCCTTGCTTTAATCATAGGAAAGAACAATTTGGTATGAGGCTCCTTTTTGTTACAGTCCTCATTTCCCATTCGGCTATTAATTCATCTCATATCTTTTACTTGATATATAAAGGTGGAATTGTTGAGAAGGATTTCTGGAGCATTTCGTCATTATGCCTGCTTTCACTTCTCTATCAGTCTCTTCATTTCCTTAGAAGCCTCAAGGTGCCTTTATCCAATCCCTCTCGTGCCATTAACTTTTTTTCATCTCAACTGAAAACCGTAATTAATTGTTTATCCAATGTATCGATTAAGCCTTTTTCCCTGGCCAACTCTTGCAGTTTTTTGTCCTTTACCTTCAGTTATTTCACTATGGATTTTCATATTTCCTATTTGTATAATGTAACTATGCTGTCTGCCCATATTGTCAACTAGGTGGTTTCTGCCCATCCTGCTGGGGTGGGGTATTCTGGTATGATTTCATTTGCAATGAGAAAGCTTTTTATTTTTTTCATGATAATTTTTCCTTCAAACTATAAATATTGAGATCAATCAAATACTTGATTTTTGTAAAATTAAATCTTTTTATTAACATCTTTTTATTCTTTTAAATTTTATTCATGAGGAAAACATAGAGCCCTGCCACTTTACACTCAAAAACTATTAATAATTTGTACTGCATGTACACAGTAATCTTATAAATAATTCTGTACATAGAATGAGCCCTAATAGGTTTAGTTAGTGGTTCATGTGAAGGAGTCTCCCATGAGTACAGCAGAGGGGATGGATGGTGGGAAAACACATAGAAAACGGAAAAATTGATTTCTTAGCTTCCATTCTAATAAATGGAATGTACTCTTTGCATGGTATGATTAATGGAACGTCTGTTGTGGTCTGGCTGATTGGCTGGGACGAGCATCGATGCTCCCCTCAAGAATGCCTGTGAAATATGGAGCAAAGAGGGTTTGTGGTTATATAGTGCCCAGTGCTTAAGATTGACACTTTAACAGCCTTTTTAATTTTTCTTAACACTGGAATACACATATTATTATATATATGTATGTGTGTGTGTGTGTGTGTGTGTGTGTGCGTGTGTGTGTGTGTGTATAACCCTAACCATCCCTAACTATAATGCTTTGTTAACAACTTCATAACTTAACAGCATAAAAAACTTATTATGTCAGTTTCTTGTAATGTGCTTGCATATTCTGATCCCTCCTAACATATATTTCCCTGACAATTGTATTCAGTCTAATGTAGAAAACATAAGGCCTTGTAGTTTAGTATTTTAAAAAATCTAGGATAACGTTAAGAAAATACAGCAACAATTCTGATATAGAAGGGCAGGTGGTATCATTCCATTATCAACTCAATTTTATCAAATTTATTGTGTTTGAAATTGTAAGTTTCAATATTGTAATTCATATTTGTTAACCTTGTAAATTATTAATTACAGTTTCGAAGTCCTGATGAAGATTATAATTTTTTAGTTATCTCAAGTTTTTAATAAATAGATAAGGAAAATTAATTTTAAAAAACCAAAGATGTATTCATTTATTTTGAAATATATGTCATTGAAGGAGTGAAACTAAATAAAGACAGTTTTATCTGGGACGGAAAGGTCAGAAGATGAAACGATCTTTATGCATGATAGATTTGATCTCATTAAAAAAAAAATACGACCACAACCCCCTAAAATAAAATGGGAGAATACATTCAATGTTAAAGGGGCTAGACTGCTTGGTTATCATTCAAGATTTACCTATTTCAAAATGGAAAGAATTAACCAGCCATCTGATGTAGTTTCAGAATTCTTCTAACACTTGTCTTAACATTTTGTATCCTTATCTGGTATCAGCTTCACTTTTTGAAGTGTTCGTTCAAAATAGGTTTTCTTTTATGATTGTAGGCTTTAAAGTTGGTTGGTATTGAGAGTTGTTCCATAGCTTATTAAATCTTCAATTTTATATCCAAAAATCAGGTGACTTATTGACATTTACATTGACAAGTGGGAAGAAATGTTTAAAAATTTGCAAATTGGAAACAGACCCAACTGTATCTACCGTCAAAAAAAGAAAGATTAAAATTAAACTACCACAGAACCATAAAACTAAAGCAAGTAATAACGATCATGTAAATGCAGGGAATATCTGCACTGTTTGGACCCAAGGACTCCCCAACATGCCCTTGTGGCTAGTTGTGCAGACATTTTCACACCTTATTTTTATTATGTGTGTATATATATATTAAGGTTTAAAAATATTTTTTTAATTTTTTTTTAACCACATGTCAGTCAAGCTGAGCTCTGGATGGCTGGTTTCTGAGTGTTTTTTGCAAGAGAAATAGATTGACTTTTTTGTCAGTTTTGTAATTGAATTGGGCATTAAAAATTCACTTTTTTTACAGTACTATTGTAAAAAAACTTTGTTTTTACTCAATTAAAAATATTCAGAAATTACTATGCGACGTTTGAAAAAACAGAATATGTATTACTAACTAAACATTTTACAGGAGGGGGTCACAGTCAAGGAATCATTTTACAGAGGTTCCCTGAAAAGGATTGGGAAGACACCCCATTTATTGAAGGAATTGAATTGGTAAATATTTTATAATTTTAATGCCATTTAATAAAATAAATTTATTGTTTTATTTGTTTAAATTCAAATATTAGTTTTATTTTTGTGTGCAATATATATATATATATACTGTCTCTTATACACA
>CM077101.1:2702142-2720677 GCA_039619505.1 Cimex hemipterus | reverse complement strand
ATATATATATATATATATATATATAATAATTTCCTCTCTTATGAGAATATCACGATGTGAATCTCGTTCTTGAAGCCCTCAAACCTCTCAACCACAAATCTCATTCATACCAGTTGAGCTTTTTTCCTGTGAAGTCCAGATCCTTAAAAAGCCCCTTTAAAACATTTCCATCCTAGACATAAAGCCATTCCTACTCACAGAATTAGTTCTTATCAATCGTCCTCTATAAACTTAAACCCCAAGATCATATTAAACACTATCAGCATGAAGACAGCCTGGTCTGGCTTGATGTGGCATCTGTATGCTGTACAGCTGTCTTGACATTACTTCAAAGAATTAGAGCACTTTTTTATTCATGAATTCTCTAGTTCTCAGTGTGGTTTAGATTAAAAAAAATTCGATTGTTTTCTGCCAAGCTTTCAACCTATTTTAAGATCATCAGATCAAAACTCTAAAACTATAATTAAAACTATTATATGAAAATTATCACACAAAGTAAGGTTTTTTAAATAGTAGTTTCTAATTTCTTTAAATGTAGACTCAGTCCCAACATTGCCAAGGACTAACACTATTGCAGTACTACACACAATACTGACTGTAATAATAGTTTTTTTCCATTTTAAACATTCTCTCAGATGGATATGGTTGGTGGGTGGGGTTTTTACTATTTTTATTAGGTAGTAACAGTTTTTTTTAACTATTTTTATCTATTTTTTTCATACTAGAAAAACATACAAAAATTGTGAATTTAAGTACATGAAATAAATAAATTCCCAGTTTTTGTACCAGCAGATGATCTTGTGGCTGAAAGGATACTAGGATAACATTTGGTCCTGCTGATCAACTCCCATCACGTTCCTATTGTGCTTCTTTATTAATTTTGGTTTCGACTGGTTTTTGTATCTTCTTAGTATCTTTTAATACAATTTCACTCTCCCATTTGCTGGAAAAATATTCCTTCTATCACACTATTTGGTCACACACACCTTTATTGTTTAAAGTGAAATGCCCTCTCTTGTCCCTACAGTTTACTCTCCATGTTCTAATGGAGTACATCTTTTTATCAAATAATTCATTTGAAAGTCTTGGTACTACTGTTGAAATAATTTGTGTACATCAACAAAGAGTCACAACAGCTCAAATAATTAGAGCAGCAGCAAATTGAGCAGAAGGTCATGGGTTTGAATCCCGCTCATAGCACTATCTTTTTCATTTCAACAAAGACCTTAGATAAAAAGAATAATTAATATGGTCAATTATGCCTGCTAAACATGTATGGATTTTACAATATTATTTACTTAAAACTTAAATAATTACTTATAAATAATTTATTGCAGTTTTGTCAACCTCAAGGATGGGCGTTATCGACAGAAAGACAGGAACCTCGATTTTTTGTTTCTGTGCTGACAGACATTGATGCAAATAGACATTACTGTGCTTGTTTGTGCTTTAATGAAACAGTTTCCATTACTCCTAGTAAACCAGTTGACGAGGTATGTTTATAATTTAATTTCAGATTATTTTTATTACTTTTGTCAATGTTATGATTAGGATGACGATGGACTTGAAGGTACAGGCGTTGTGCCGGCTATATCCCACCACAGTATCATGTATGCACCAAAATGTTTGGTTCTTGTGTCAAGACTGGATTACATTGAGACTTTTAGAGTAAATAAACAAATACACTTGTCTCTTCCTATATCAATCTTAATATTTTGCTTCTTTTTTTCTTTTTCTTTTTTATTCATAGAATTGCTTGGGAATCGTATATTCCGTTTGGATTGAAGTTGTTAGTAGCATTAAACTGGAAGCATTGGTTGGTAACATGTTAGGTTGCGTCCATGTTCCTCCTCCTGGTGGACCTCAAGTTAGATTTAGTATTGGAGCTGGAGATCGGCAAGCCTTACAGCCTCCTTTGTCTTCGACTTTGCCTACAACCAACACTGCGGTGACCATGCTCTTCCAACAACTTGGTAAGATTTTATCTTTCTTATGTTCTACATTTTTACATAACATGAATAATCGCTATCAAAAACCATAAAATCCCCTATTTACTATCATTTTTTTCTGGACATGCTTTATTGTATCATTAATATGATTGGAAAATGTATAATTTAAAAAATTTGATGAGTCTTAATTATAAGTTTAATTTGGAGTTTTTAAAGTGTCGAACAAATTTCAAACCCTGTTCATTTGGTGAATAATGCAGAATTTGTCATTTTCACTGGAACTAAAAGGCTTTCTCTTATAGTAACGAGTGTATTAAGCTTATTTGGTAAAATGTTTGTTTATAGTAAAGTGTTCGATAACAATCTTTGTTTATAAAAGTGAGTTATTCCAGCACAACTGGAAAAACAAAGAGTAAGAAAAACCAACATTGCGTATCTTTTTTAGAAAAGTGTACATTAAAAAATCTAATGGTAGTTTCACATGAACTTGCAGTTTTTATTATGTATTTTTAAAAAATTCATCCATGATAAGCAGTTTCCTGTTTAACCCCCACATGTTTACATATATAGGAAGCAGTTATTAATAGTCCATTGTTTATTTATATTGATAAGCGCCCAAATTTATTACACATTTGTTATAACGTCCAACATGAACATGCGAGAGTTTAAACTTAGTCATTCAGCAGCCCAGGATGGCAAGAAACATCACTACGATGTTTAGGAAGGCAGTGTTAATAAATTTTGGCCTGAGGAAAATCTCTAATGTCCTCAGCCTACTGTGGAAGAAAACCCTCCACAACTATAGCAACAACCTAATGAGCTCCCTGAGTTGAAGTAGAGATATACATTTCATTTCCAGCTAGTCAAAAAACCGAGCTTCAGTTGAAAGAATAATTTGCAATAAAAATGGATTGTGTGTGAGACAATCAGTGTCGGTCAAAGTTAAATGTCAATGAAAGTACATAGGTCAAACAATTCACACAAAAAAAACATGGTGACTATAGCTTTATAGTTTTTGGCTGGACTCCAATGTCCTATTTTGGACATTAACTCAACAACCCCCAATTCACCAAATACATCAAAAGCATAACTAACAAAAGGCTGTATTGGTAAATTGGAAGGGTCAGCAATGCCAGGCTAGGGTTCATGGTTTAAGGGAGACTGACTAAATTAAAGGATATGAAGTTCTTCCACACCTTTTTCTTCAGACTTGTCTCCTACAGATTTTCATCCATTTAAAAATTTGAAACTACTTAATTGAAGAAAAATTTATGGAAAATGATGTTTCAGTTCTGGAGTTTAAACGGATGGTTACATGTTGGAAAAAGAGAGTGTGAATTGAGTCAACATTTGATGAAAATATTTCTTGAATTTTTTTAAAAGTAATTTATGTGCCAGGCTCCAACAAGCCTTGAAAATGGGTACCTGAGTTAGATACGAAATATCTATTGACAATAAAAAGTAAAAAAATACAAGTGAAGTTCAATAAATACACATATCACATAATGAATACAACAACCGATAAAAAGAGGAGATCCTGTAAATAGAAGAATTCTTTGAATGAAATTTTGTTGTTTTTTTAATATCTGAAATTCGAAAATGGACATTTATGTAAAACAATTCAATTTTTTATTTTTAAATTGCAAAAATAGCTGAGTTCTTTACACAATGATAATAATGTAATAAAAACCCATGCTCACACTAGCATATTTTCTTTGCTTAGTGGAAAAACATTGAACTTTGGAGATTTAACTTAACACTAACCCAACTTCAGTTCACATAACCCTTTCCTAACCCCCACCTAATCAATAGTTAAAAAGAATGGTTGTATTCAAAAACTGGTTATGGAGTTATCCAGACTTTGCGTTGTACATGCTAATCAGACTATGTCAGTTATCTACATAAATAATGTGCATAGTTTTGTTGAAAGCATTTACTGCTCAAAATTCAGATCAATGAAAAACCAGTTCTTTTGAAAGGGTTACTGGTAGCAAGTAAAAACTAAAAGCCAACAGTCATTCATGTAATTCTTGTTTTTCTTTCTGCTATCCAATTTTTAGAAAAATTTTTTCATTGACAATTCTGCCCATGCTTGGGGCCAATGTTTGTTTATTCTAAATTCCGGTCATAATTTATAGGTACTTTGACTTATTCATTAATTAAAAGTATTTTTCTTGGAAAAGTAAATGGAATAATGCTAGGGAAAATGAAATGGTCATGTCTTGATGGATGTCTGGTTGATTAAATTGATATACTCACTCCAATTTTTATTAACCTAGCCTAATTCAACCTTTGCACACCTTGGTTAATGCTTAATCAATGATGTGAAAATGATCGTACAAAAAAATTTCACTATCCAACCTAAACACAACCTCTTATGTAATATACATAACCAAGTTTTTAAAAAAATGTCAGTATGAGGAGTACGTTTTGTTGTATTCTCAAATTGTCATTCTAAGTGGGTAAATTTGTGCTTTATCCATACTAAATATACACATACATCTCTCTCACACACACACACACACACTCTCTCTTTCTCTCCCTCTCCTCTCCCTTCACACTCTCACTGTCTGTCACTATCTCTCACTCACTTATTCTTATTATAAATGTTGATTTTCATCTTCTTGTTTTTAGGTATTCGTAATTGCGTGTTTTTGTTTTGTGCTGTTATGACAGAACACAAAATACTTTTTCAATCTCAAAGTTATACAAGGCTGACGGAAGCTTGTCGAGCGCTAACAGCACTAATGTACCCGTTTAAATATTCCCATGTTTATATTCCACTGTTGCCAGCTTCTTTGGTAGAATTTTTAACATCGCCAATACCATTTCTAATCGGAGTACATTCATCTCTAAAAACTGATTATACTGAATTAGTAAGTTTTTTTCTGCTGTGAAATATATCTATTTCTTAATTTTTTTATTAGTGTTTTTATTGAATTGCAACTTGACTTACACAAATTGATTCAAAATGATAACCCCTTCCATTTTTATTGATTTGTTGAAAATTTTTATATAAATAAATTGTTATCCCAAGTTAAATTCAGCCGTTGGGTAAATAACATAAAACAAGAGACCCATTGGGTTAATGAAAAATAATCTATCTCATGATTTCTAATTTTTTTAAATTGGTATTTATAATATGTATTTATTTTAAATATAAAAGCATATTCAATTTAAACATTAATACTATTTTTATATTATTAGCATAAATACAATGTTGATATGTATGTCCTATGTACTTAGAATTGGGGTTTATGAGCTCTTTACATTGTTTACATTTATTATTTCAGATGGATGTTATAGTTGCAGAATTAGATACTGGTTTTGTTGTTGTTCCGGACACTGTAGTTGTACCTCTTCTTCCTGAACCATTTCTAGAGGATACAATGTCTGCTTTAAGCCTTGTACTTCAACCAGAGCTCACTTCTGCAGATTTTGCTTTTGTACCTGAATCACCTCCTCCCCCTTCTCCGCAGTGTATTGATAAAAGAATCAGAGCTGTATTCATGAGAATGTTTGCACAACTGATGCAAGGTTATAGATCATGTCTTACAATAATAAGGATTCACCCTAAACCTGTAATAACGTTTCATAAGGTAATTTTTGTCATATAAATTTAATGTTTGTTTATTAATTTGTAAGACATGTGTTAATATTGTTCGCAGGCAGGATTTTTAGGCGAAAGGGGATTTGTCGATTGTGAATTCACGACAAAAGTGTTAGATTCTATGTTTTTCACAGGTTTTGTTATGGAAAGGGGACCACCTTGGCGACCATGTGATCATTGGGATGAGTTATATGCTCAAATGCCAGAATTGATCCGCCAAGAGCAACTAAACCCAGCATCAGTAATAAAACATATTCAGGTTAGTTTTTCAATTTCAGCTATAATTAATTACCTACTATTTATAACTTCCTTGGAGGTTAAGAGTATTAGGCTTGAGGCCTACTCAATATTCTAACCTCCAAAGAAGTTGTCATCAAAGGCTGATACATCACAATGATTCAAATTTAATGCCCTTTTTTGTTGTAGGACGTAGCAAATGTCCTATACACAAATGAGAATCCAAATCATCAGCCGTACGTTCAAAAATTACTGAAGCCACCTGAAGGAGCTTACGCTAGAATACACCAGCCAGCTTTTCCTAAAATTGATGCTGGGATTGTACAAACAATAATTGATGAGGGTCTTGCTGAAAATGACATAAAAGCGAGGTTACACATAAATTATTTTAATTCATGAAATCAATTGTTATAGTTGCATGCGTATGAAATATTTTAGGTTAGGAGCATTAAAACCAGCAACGTGCAGAATAGTACCAATGGGAGTGCATATATCAAATGTCATAGATTCTCGACAACAAATTGTCAGCAATTCAGCAAGAAGATTAGAGGTATGTTTTTCTGAGTCCAATTTACTGTATTGTTTTGTGTGTGTGTGTGTGCTTGTTCATTTTCTATAACATCCTGTCAACAGTCTGGTGGTAGAAATATCCTCTTTTTGGAAAAAAGTGGTAGACAAGAAGAAATGTGCAAGTCCAATTTTCAGAGCATTTACATTTAAAATTCTGTACATTTTAAGTGGTTGTCTTGAGAGGGGAACAAGTTAAAATCAGCAATGGGCAAGATCTATAGAGGATGTCGCAACTGTTGCCAACCTAATCCAACTTATTTACTCGGATTTAGTTCAGCTGTGGGAGGCCTGGCAATGGTGAAACACAATGTTCTGTTTGTTCACCAGGGCTGGACATTTTTCCTTCAACACTCCCCAAGATGCTCAGCTGGGCACAGCATATCTCTGCCATAAAGGTGGTTGTATAGTAACAGTTACCAATAAATTATTCCTTGAAAATCACACCAAACAGACAATAGGACCTTACGAGGGTGCAATCCTGCCCTATGGCAGTGTTTCATTCTTCTTGCAAACAGTCCTCAGCACACAAGGACACATTTATCATCTCCAGTGAGCAAATAGGAACAAACCCTTCCGTTTTGTTATTATTCTGGTGTGAAATAAAAGCCTTGCAGTCTTCCTCGTTCCTGAAGAACAATGCATGGTTTCACAATGTAACTCAGAATTTGCATTCTTTATGTATTGTTGTGCAATGTTCCTTCAATTCTATAATTAATTTGCCCTCATCCTTGAATGCCATTTGTCAATTTTAAGCTTGTAAGGCATTCCACAATGAGGCTGGGATTGGGATCTCTCTCCATTCTCTCCACATAAATTTTGACAAGCTTCCTTCACTCTATATCTGAGATTGAACTCCTATAGCAAGCAGTGCCTAAGATGAATTTTGTCTTCCATGTCATATGCATTGCACTTTATTCTAGACTGACTTTTCAATCAACTATCGTTTTTCTTAACAATCTCTTTCAGTTTTCCCACTCTAGAACTAATGGGGCTAACAGGTAATTGAAGGATCATCTCTATAAGGATGAAAGTAGAAATTTGAAAAAGAAAAACTTACGAAGACACAGTAAGATTGCCATTACACATATATTTTTTCTTCTGTTTAGGTTCTTAAAAATTGCATTTCATATATCTTTGATAATAAAATTTCTGATGCAAGAAAAAGTCTTCCTGCGGTTTTACGTGCACTCAAATGTCGGATAGCGAGGTTAGCCCTGTGCACAGAATTGGCAGCTCATGTTAATGGAAATAAAGCCATGCTGGAACACCAGCAGTTTGATTTAGTTGTCAGGCTAATGAATTGCGCACTTCAAGTAAGTATTAACATACTGTTTAAATTTTGAATAATTGTTAAAATATTTATAATGTATATATTTTTTTCTTTATGTAAAGGATGTTTCGCCGATTGATGAATTTGGAGTTGCTGCAGCACTTCTTCCTCTAGCTACTGCGTTCTGCAGGAAACTTTGTACTGGTGTGATCCAATTTGCCTATACATGCATACAGGTAAATAACATTCTTGCTCTGCATGTTGGCATTTCTCGTGTTTAAGAGGGGTTAAACCAAATCTGAATTGTCTTTGTCAACAAAAACCTTTTTTTTTATCAAACTTTACTGTACTGTTTTGTATACTACTCTCATTAAGTTCGTTCATGCGTATTAATTTATTATCCTACATAAAAAAATAAAAGAATTGACTGATTTATAGTAACCTCAAAATGCATCCACAACCCATATTTCATGAAATTACTTTAGATATTTCTATTTTTGGTGGCTCTTAGGGCCAATTTGAAAGAATGCTTAGGCCATGTCTAAGATTTTGTTTTTTATTACTATCACTAGGAAAAAATCGCTGATCCCATGTCCTTACGCTTCCCTTTTACGGCAAGTACAAAGGCACAATACGTTGTGAGGGAGTACATAATGTTTTTATTTAAGCTGTTAAAACTTTAATTAGCTAGTTAAAATTTTTTTAAAATGTAATTATAATTCATTTCTGTTGTGGCAAGTGGACTGACCTAAAGTTTATTGTTATTAACATCATGGTATTTTTTACATGTATTAAATCTACAATGAACTTTTTTAATGTTGGTTTTCTTGTTGTTCAAAGGAACATAATGTGTGGCAGAATCAACAATTTTGGGAAGGTGCTTTTTATCAAGACGTCCAGAAAGATATAAAAGCGCTCTATGCACAGGTTTCTTCTAATGAGGTATCCATGATTTTTTCCTAGTCATTTTGAATCTTTTTTTCAAATGTTAAGTGCCCTCTGATGCTAAAAATGCAATAAAAAAACAATTAAAAGAAGGTGGCAATGTCAGTGCGTCAGATCATCATAGAACCAAAAGCACTGTTGATATGTAGCCTAAGAGAATCTGACTGAGTATGTAAGAATGTGAGAATTGCGTTTGAGTACACCCCCAAGTCTGGGTTCCCTGTTCCAATTTTTAGGAGGAAACAGGGTTATTTTATTATAAATAGTACTGATAGTTTAATGTACCTAGTGTGTGCTGAGAGTGATGGATTTATTTTGGAGTGAATGTGTAGTGCAAGAGGACTGGTAGCGGAATATTGAGTATCCCACAACCCTCAAATAGGTCAGTGTAATAGGTGTAAAGGGTGATGGAGGAATATCAAGTATTCCACTACTGGGTATTAAATGAATAATAATAAGTAAATATAAAATAATGTATTTAAGAATGAATGTTGAATGGGTTTGTATCAAGGAAATGCATGTGTTGGGTCTGAATCCAAGCTGTTGACAGCACTTTGAGCCCAACATCAGTGTTTGGTGGATGAGACTGAGGTCTGACCTTCGACTGCTAACATCCAGGGTGAGTGATTCTCGAAGCCAGTTGTCATTTATTGTAAATTACAAAAACTCGAATTGCCGGTGGACTGTGAGAAGTGATAGCCTCAACTCTACTCTGTACAGTGGGTATGTGTTTACATACATGTGAGCATATATAAATCTAAATATAATCTAATGTTAAAACTAATTTGTCAGATTATATTCTACTACAGTTCAAAAACTAGTCTTAGTATTTTTTTTTTGCAACAAATGTTAGAATTTTTAAGTGTTAAAAATAAGTTGGAGGATAAATGTAGTAAACAACCTCCTCTTCAGTGATACATGAAACCTCCAGTAAGGGACACATTTGTTTCCTCCATCTATAGAGCAATTAAAGATGCACCAGGAAGATTCCTTTTCTATATATTTGCACTTCTATTTAGAGGAGATTTTAAATAATTGATAAGGACATTTCCAATCTCCAAGTGTTAAAAAGATCTCTTAATTTTATTGAATTAAGGTGTTTATATAAATTTTATTTTCTTTCTTATTTTATTTTCATTTCAAGATTTCAGTTTAAGTTTTACCATGTTAACATGGCTCCAACCCGCTTTAACAAAATACTTAATTCTTATGAAAAATTTGGAAGAACTTATGAAAGAACATGAACATTAGCTGATAAATGAAAGTGTAAGAAAAGTACATCTAAATCTATAAGGCAGCTACATATTATTGATGATAAAAATCTCACTTTAGAGTACACTAACGAAGGAGGTCAAAAGTAGTCACACTGTTACCGTTCCTTAGCAAGAAGTTTCACTCAAATTTGAATGATACTGAAAAAATTACATGCCCACAGTACTATATATTTGATTTTATATTAAAAAATTACAGATAAAACAATTTTTAATAAAATTAATAGGTAGGAATATATCTGCTATATGAGGACTTAAAAACTTATGGTTTGAAACAGTGAAGTTACAAGTTGATAGTGGAATGAGATCTATAACCCATTTTATATCGGAATAGTAACTTCCAGCTTGTTATCCTATATGTGTGAATGTTTTGTTTAGGACACAATATGGAAAGGGAGAGGTCAAGAACCGTCAGCATTGGAAATCGCCGCAGAACAAATGCGCCTTTGGCCAAATATTAATCCAGGTAATTGGCTACATTTTGTGTTATATGGTTTTTGTAAGTTTGTCAATTGATTCCTTAAACCGTCATTGTGTATAAATTTTAGTTATTCCCAATTTACTTTAGCAGTTTAATGTTAATAATACAATAACATGTTAATTATTTGCTGTTCCCAGATAAACAAATTGAGCTTGCTGGTAGTGAAGAATCGACAGTTTATAGCCAAGCGATTCACTATGCAAACAGAATGGTTTATCTCATAGTTCCTGTAGATGTTGCAAGTAGGCAGATAAAACAACCAGCAGCGTGGGATCAACACTCTCATACTAATACTACTAACAGGCAATAATTTTAGATTCTTATTTTTCCTCTTCAATTACAATCAATGAAATATTTTTGATTTCATATCCAATAATAATATAATGTTAAACAGTCTTCTCACAATGTTTTTTTAACTTTTTTATTCACCAAAATAAGTGTGTCTCAAACTGTCTCATACATATTTTATTAGAATTGACACAATAATATACTGAGTGTCAACTTAGTTGTGTCACCTTTTTTTCCCTCCAAAAACTACTGAACCTAGACAAATGAAAATTAAAAAAATAGCATAAGCTCAATTTACACTCACTGCAATAATTAATTACATTTCTTTAATTCATTAAAAAAGTTACAAAATGAAATTCTGGTTCTACAGTTTCATTTGCATATTCATGAAACCCAACATCACAATGAATAAATGGTTAAAACCATTCAATTTTATTTTAAAAAATGGCAAAAACCATTTTCAAATCAATTCAGAAGAAATTTTAGGAATAATCGATATTTTTCTCCACTTCGCCAAAAAATATAGAATTGTATCCTAATCTAATCATAGTCCATCCGTAACCAAACCAAACTCTAATTCTAATCTAATATATATCTAATCTTATCTAATTCCCCGACCTGACCTAACCAACTCTAATTCTAACCCTCTCTCCAAAGCTGAATGTAACGACCAGCCACCGTCACACAGAAGAGAAAAACTGGCAGGACGTTTTGTATTGTGCCAAGTAGCAAAAAAACCATCCCTTGCTCAGCTCATCTGTGATTTGTCCATAATGAATCTAAAAATAAATATTGGCATAAGAAAAATCCTCCACCGATTACCACTATTTTTTTTATCTGCCTGGCAAAATAACTAGAAACCCCCTTAATTGCTATGTACTAAAAGACTACTCTGAACAAAATCCCATACCAGTTAATCAACAAGTGCTTGCTGATCTTCAGGAACTTTTCCCTAAGGAACACTTAACTGTTTACACCGACGGATCCCTGATGTCCGGTAAGGTTGGATGCCCCTGGTTCTGCCCCAGCATCAATAAAGGGGAATCAATTCCTTTGCCGGCAGAAATATCAATTTATTAAACGGAATTATTAGCAATTAAGGCAGCTTTAACCTTCTTTACACTTAAGTTTCCTACAACTAACCATATTATAATTTGCACAGGCAGCCTCAGTGCAATGCAGAGCCTGCAAAACACATTTCCTAACATTAAGAATTATATTGTAGTTGACATAAAAAGACTGTCAACAACTTTTCCACCTTTAAAAAAAGTCCTTTGTTTGGATAAAAGGTCATACAGGCATCTACGGCAACAAAAAAGACGAAAAACTTGCAAAAAATGCTACACAGTTACTCACACCTGGAAACAAGGATTCCTTATACAGACCTTTTTCAAATATTGGAAACAAGAATTCAAATAGAATGGCAAACTGAATACTCTACCTCGGATAAGGGAATGGCTTATAAAACATTTACACTTCTGAAAACAATACCGTGGTTTAACAAACTAGACATGGCAAAAAAAAGACAACTACCATACATCGGTTAAGAACAAACCATGGCATCTGCGCAGCATATATTCACAAGATCGGCATAAAACAACACCCAAATTGTGATGCATGCGGAATAAAGGAGGACCTTACGCACATAATGTTTCACAGCAGCCAACATTTGTCAGCTAGAAATAAATTCTACCAGGATCTGGAGAAAGAAAGGGTAGAACACCCAACTATAGATAGTATAGATCTATTCAAGAATCGCAGTGTCTATAATGTGATAATAAAATTTTTAAATGATGTATCTGTGAAAATATAATATGAAGTGTTTAAACTGTATATATTCTTTGTAGCATAGATGTATAATTTTTTTATGACAATTTAAAATTTAAAAAACCGCAAGTAATCGAACCTATATACATTCTCTAGTGACACGTTTATTTATTTATTTGTTAACTGAAGAGATTATATCAACCCTCAGGGTGTCGATAATTTTGAAAAAAGTCCATTTGTAAATATGTCAGTTCGAATCCAATCTTTACAGTGATGAGCACTGTGTCAACAGTTAACAGTTGTGATCATCAACACTCCTTATTTGTATTTTTAATATCACATTTCTGAAATCTGTCTAATAACTAGTAACTAAATATTAACATATTTAGACACCCTCTGCCCATTGGAACAAAAAATGTATTGGTGGCATCCAACTCTTTTTGATAAGGAACTATTCCAATATACCTCAATTATTTTCTTATTGTTATTATTAAATTATTCTGTCACGTATTTCATCATGTTGTTTAGGTCAAGTGTTGGAGAGAGTGAAAGTGGTTCAGAATCAGGATTTGACGAGGCTGAAGGATTATTTGGTAATTCTACAGGGACCTCAGACGTTGTGAGAGTTGTCACAAGATTTGTAGACAGGGTATGTACTGAGGGAGGTGTCAACAGTGAACATGTAAAAAGCCTTCACCAGATGATACCCGGCGTTGTACACATGCACATTGAAACACTCGAAGCCGTTCATCGTGAATCTAAGAGACTGCCACCTATTCAAAAGGTATTTATAAAAAAAGTTTTGACTAATTATACATTATTGTTATTTATTTAATTTTGAAGGCAAAGATGGTTGTTCCAACACTGGTGGCGGGAGAGGAGGTTCTGTGTGAGGGGCTCAGGGTTTATTTACTACCAGATGGGAGAGAAGAAACATCCCAACAATTACTTGGTGTCCCCCCTTTTTTACCTGCCGAAGGTGCCATATTTGTCACAAACTATCGAGTAATATTCAAAGGAACTCCTTCCGATCCCTTGGGTATGATAGTTATTTTTTATTTGTCTATCACTATTAAAATCTAATTTTTGTTTTTTAGCTTGTGAGCAGATAGTAGTCCGATCATTCCCAGTTACTTCATTGACCAAAGAAAAAAAGGTGTCCGTGCAAAATCATTTGGATCAATGGCTACAAGAAGGTCTCCAGTTGAGGTCATGTACTTTCCAGGTAATACGATTATAATAAATAAAGACATTTTTTTATCCACTGGTTTCTTATTTATGTAACGTTTCAGCTCATTAAAGTTGCCTTTGATGAAGAAGTGTCAACAGAAAGTATAGATACATTTAAAAAAACCTTACATAAAGTGCGACATCCTCCTAATGTATTGCGACATTTTGCATTTTCTGGCCATATTCCTATTCCTCAAACTCCAATGCAAAGAATTAAAGAAAAAAACGCAACTTTAAAGTAAGCTCTTTTTTTTATGGATTACTCCTTTATCACAAAAATGTATTTGTTGTTGTCTTTTATTTTTTATGATAAACCCAGATATTTAATTGTTAGATAAAATGTGCTCATGGTGTACAGTAATATACACTGTTCAATCTTCTCTTGGTAAAGAAGTGTCTAGTGTTATGTATGAACCTTTCACAAAGTAGAAAATTTTTGAAAACTGGGAAATTTGTAATCTCTTGGAACATACAAAGGAAAGAGATTGGTAAAGCGAGGAACACACTGACCTGATTCAATGCAATGCAATGTGACCCAACACCTTATTCCATGTTAGTAGGATGGGCAAATCTGTTTGACGCAAGCACATACCATGCAACAGTTACAAAGTATATCATGGTAGTCCGTCACAATAGTATTCGCGAAATGGATAGCTCCGAGGAAGGCATTGAAGAAATGGCAACAGCAGCAATCTGCTTGTTTTCAGTGATGTATAGAAAAACTTTGGTTCATAAAGTGAACCTCACTGGAAATATATTGCAAATGTCGTAATGTTGATTTCTATATTACAAAAGGAAGAAAATGCCGATCAATTCCACATGGTCGGAGGATTAAACAATTTGATTATCTGTATAGTGCAATAAATGTATCAGGAAAACTAATACAAATTTTCACCTAACTATCAGCACCAAATCAGTAGCCACCCAAAGCTACTCAAAAATTTGGACAGTGGGGATCTTGGGTGCATAGATTAGGGTGCTGGTGCACCATATCAGGCAAAGTTGTATGTGGGTAATAAATTCTTATGGAAAATAGAACATCTGATTAGTGAGTGGTGGCGCAGCGGCATGTTACATTGTGTTGCACCAGATAAGTGTATTCCTTGCTTTATGCATGGGTATAAATAAAATTTGAACAGTTCAAAGAAAATAACGAAAAAGCAATATCCTAATTTAATTTATTTCTTAATTAACCAATTTTTTTTAAAATATTGATTCAATTTGTATTGCGTATTCAATTTTAATTTTAGGGGGTTCGCTAAAAAGACTTTGATGAAAACAGCTAGGCGAGCAGGTTTCAAGCAGAAAACATCTTCCAAACGTCAAAAATACGTTTTACAAGATATGTCAAGATCTGATAAATATCTCACATCACCTGGCCGAATGTCATTGCCATTGACTACTGATGAAATTCAATGTTAGTATAAATGTAATTATTTTTGTAAGCACTAATTCTAGTAAATAAATATATGTTTGTATTGTGCAGTACCTGTAGAAGATGTTACCAAAGGAAGTATTGAACGAATCGCAGAAAGAAGTTATGTCCGTGATTGGGTTAGGCTCGGATTGATTCATTCATCGCCAGCATCGCCGAATACACTAAATCACAAAGATCAGTTTAGGATATCAAGTATAAATTCAGATTATTCATTATGCAGGACGTATGTACATTAAATAAAGTTTTATACCTCATTACAATGACTAGACAATCTTATTGTTTGCAGATATCCTGCCCTGATGGTAATGCCGACTAATGTGACTGATGACAGCATCAAAAGATTTTCTCGGTGTTATAGGCATGGCCGTGTACCTGCAATCACATGGAGGCATAGTCGTACTAAAGCACTTCTTTTAAGGGGAGCTTCTTATCATGGGAAAAGTGTTATGAGCATGTTAAAAACTAACCATCCACATCAAACAGGTCAGTCTCTGTGGATAAAAAGATTTTCTGGTTATTAAGAAATATTGTCATAGGTGGAGGCCAAAATGAAAGTGGTGGGGCCGCCTCATCTGCAGAACATGAAAGGTATTTGTCCGTGATTGTCTCATGCACTCCAGCCTCTGCTAATCTCCGTACCGGACCATGGAGATCAGACTCTAGCCTCTCTATCAATTCATTATTTTTGGCTGCAGAAGAGACGAACCATGTCACTCCTACAATGAGGTTCATGTTTATTTAAATTAACCATTTTTATTTTTTTTGTTGGTCATGCTGATCAAGAATTGTACTATGATAATTGTCTAAGGGGGTCAACCAAGTCAACTAATAGAGATGATGAATGATGGAGTGAGTGCAGTGTTCATCCTTTTTAAAAAGTCAACTAATTGTCGAATTCATTTTCCTAATCCTTCCATTCTTCCTTTAAAATACCGTGTGAACTAATAGTTTCATAAGTTTAATTCAAATAGGTATTTAGAAGCTGTTAGTGGGAATAAACTGTGCGAAAGTGCATTTTGAAAGATGGCCTGAATTTTGTAATCTTTTTTACTAATTACTTTTTTACTTTTTTTATGTTTATATTTGATTTTGACTAGTTGTGCATGGCTTATAATGTAACATATAACAATATGCCCCATAATACTGCTGATTTTGAGATATTTACACTGCAAAGAGGCGTGACTGTTCGATGCAATTCTAGTTTAATAAATAATTAGAAAAAAAATTAAAAAATGACTGTTGTAAAGTCAAAATTGGTTGATCCCTGCTTAAAGATTGGATCTGGGGAGGAAAACTTAAAAAAGCTCTACCAGCTTGCATTATCTCTACAGAAATGGCTACATTTTGTATTTATTTAGTGCTAATTAAGAAAATGGCTTGCATAATTGGTATCGAAAATGTTTCAACCGTTGTTAATAGTTGATATTTGCAAATTTTGGCATTTTGGAATTTTCAGTTCTTCAAAAGTTGGACTTTCCAGGGCAAGATGGGGTTCAGTCAAAGATGGTGCGCCCAGACTCTCTGGCGATTCAGATTCAGGGAGTGATTGTGTACACACCTTACATAACGCACCTTTGTATGTATTATCAGACAAGACGCATTATAAGGTAAACCCAATTTATTATAACTAGAAATAAATAAATTGATTCTAACATAATTTATCATTAAACATTTGAAGGCATTTAAAGTGGACGGTATCAAGGCAGAATTTATTCCTGTTGATTATGCTGATTTTAGAGCTTCTAAAGCTTCTTTTAAAAAACTCATGAGAGCCTGCATACCAAGCAACCTTCAGACTGAAGCCGACCAATCTTTCTACAAGTAAATAATCACATTGAAAATTAAATAGTGTTGTTTTTATGTTGTGTATGTTGTATATATATATATGCATTATATGTTTCCCTTAGTTTTGGGGAAATATTTCTCTTCAAAGTTTTGCTAGAATATGTCTGCTTGTTTAACTGGCATTGTTTTTGCCTTAAATTGAATTTTTATTTAATTACCGCCCTATACTAAATTTACTTTTAATGTTCAAGGTTGATTGAGAACAGTGAATGGTTACAACAGCTGCAATCGCTTTTGCAGTTAAGTGGCGCGGTTGTCGATTTATTGGATGTACAAGGGTCATCGGTCATGCTGTGTCTTGAGGATGGATGGGATGTTACATGTCAGGTATGAGCCAAAAATTTCTTAAAACTCCTGGATAATTATCTCCATGAAAGCTGGGGGAGAAGGCCCTCTTTCCCTAATCGGTGTTCTGATTTATAATAATTCCTTGATTATTTTAATTAATTACACTTTTCATTTAAAGTCTTGGCTGAGATGAAATAGCTACACTACTCCTCATCTTAGCCTACAACCTTTGAAATTTTCCCCCTTTTTGCCTGTGACGATCGTTTTTGAATTTCCTGCGAGTTCTCTCCACCAACTAGAAGAAAATAATCGGCAGAGTGGAGAGTGGAACTCAGACTGGTCAGGAAAAGGAAGGTTCCTCTTTTTTTGGAGAAGTTTCTGATTAAAACCTGTCAAAGATAATTGCAATTATTTCACTTCACATTTATTGTTTCATTTTAATCGCTTCAGTGCTGGAAGATTTGGTTTTATGTAAATACAGATTTGATTAAAGTTGTATGGTAGAAAATTTAGTAAGAAACACTAATTTGTTCACATTTAATCCTATTCTGCAACTCACCACCACGTGTTGGTGTGTGTCCATACTTTTTTTTAAGGCTATCTTAATTTCCTTTAAAAAAAAATCCTTTTAATCACCGGGGACAAGATCCATCCCAAATAATTCATCACCCTCATATGCCACATTATAAATTTTTTCATCTCAACCAAGGCTTTACATAAAAAGAATATTTCATTAAAGTAATTAATACAGTTAATTACATTCACTAGCATCTAGGAAGTCGCAATAGCTCAAGTGGTAGAGTAGCGGCATATCAAGCCGAAAGTGTGGGTTCATGACACTTACTTTTTTATCTCAACAAAAAACTTTAATTAATTGGACAGTTAATTTAATTCATTGGTGTGTGCACGCGTGTATATGCATGTGCATGAGAGTATGGGGTTCGGGCATGGCTGTTGGTGTGTGCATGTCGTAACAAAAATTCTATTTACAAAAAAACTGGTTTTACCATTTGTTATTCTTTGAGGGGCTACTATATATTCAGAGGCATGGATTTTTCAACAAAAATGTTAATCTTGTGGAAAATTTAAAGTAGTTTGCGGAGAAAAAAGGCCAAATTTGAATTTTAATTATGCTAATGTTGAGAAATTATGACTGTATGAAAAAAAATCTCATTTTAGATTAAAATTGCAAAAATATTAATATCTTAAGAAAGAGAAAAAATAGAAACTGATTCTGGTGGTACTGAACTAAGTTGTTTTGTGAATCCACAATGCCAGTATTGAATTTAATCATGTAACACCATATATATATATATATATATATATATGATCGTGTACTTTACACA
>CM077101.1:2651450-2701742 GCA_039619505.1 Cimex hemipterus | reverse complement strand
GGCTCACAGAGTATATATATATATATATATATATATATATATGATATAAAAATAATAAATTATATTCTCTATAAGTAAACAAAATTGGGTAGTCAAAATGTTTGGGCAAAATGCATTATAGGATAGCTTGGGGTAAACTCAAACCAGATAGAGCAGGTGGAATTTTTTTCACAAAGCCGACCTCCACTAATCACTGAAAATAAAGCAACTGTGTGTTCTACCATCCCATTGGATGTTAACATTAGGAAATGCCTAAGTGTTCTCTGTACTGAATGTGTTAATCATTATGTTTAACATACTAAACAACATTTCCATAACAATGGAATTATTTTTATTGTATATTTTGTTGTGTATTTTTTAGTCCAAGGAAATTAGAATATATTTTGTTGTCTTTGTTTTGATTTCAGATTTCATCATTGGCACAGCTTTGTTTAGATCCTTTTTACAGAACAATTGTCGGTTTCCGAGTTCTTATTGAAAAGGAGTGGTTGGCATTCGGCCACAGGTTTGGTCACCGAAGCAGTCTGTCACCCAGTTCACAGGCTTCTACTTTTACTCCAACATTCTTGCAATTTTTAGATCTAGTGCACCAGGTAGTACAAAATTTACAACACAAGTCAGCATTGTAGTGCATATGCAATAAATCTCTGTGATCTTTTTTAGGTCCAGAAGCAATTTCCTTTAGCGTTTGAATTTAATGAATATTATCTCAGAGTTCTTGCATACCAGTCAGTGTCTTGTAGATTCCGCACCTTTTTGTTAGATTGTGAATTGGATCGTGCTGAATGTGGTATAACAGCAGTTGAGGATAAGAGGGGTTCTCTTACATCTCACCACAAGACTGTCGACACAGGTTCTGATGATGAATCCATTTATCCTGGTAAAAGTTTATTTCATTAGTAAGAATAGCATAAACTGTTTGAAATGTATTGTCTTTTTTATTTATTTATCCATTTTATTTTTGTTTATTGTTTATATATATATATATATATTATTTATTTTATTTATTTATTTATTTTATTTATTTATTTATTTTTTTTTGGGTAGGAGGTTTAAGAGCTGGTACACATACAGGTCCGAAGTTAGGACAATCTGTGTTTGATTATATAGAAAAGCACAATGCACGAGCTCCAGTTTTCTTTAATTTCATGTACACCCCAGATACTGATCAACCGGTACAGTTTTTTCATATACATTTAAAAAGAATATTTTCGACAGTTGTTTTATCAACATTATATTTCTGGACAGGTGCTCAGGCCTCAATCACATATAGCAGTGCTGGATGTTTGGAATTATTATATTAGTGAAGACCTAAGGCATGGACCTAGTTATGACCTAGAGTTAGTAGAATTGGAAGCTTCTCAGCAGGAAGAAGCAGATGCAGCTGAAGGGACACACAATTCTTCTAGAAAAGTTGTTTTAATGGGGTACTATATAAATTTAATTTGTTTTGTTATTTTTGTAAAACATTTGTTGGTATGAACTCTTTGATTTAGGTATGATAATGTACAACAGTGCGTGCCCGATGCTTTTACACATTTATTAGAAGAAATCCATAACCTAGAAACTGAATTAGGACATTTACCACAAAAATGGAAAGTGCTTTGGGATAAGTTGGAACTTCCTACCACAGATTCTTTAACTGTATTTATATATATATATACAATTATATATGTACAAAGTATATAATTAGAGCATTCGAATTAATAGATATTATTTTTATAGCGGCATGCTTCATTGAGCACAGCTTTAGTTAGATCTCACGGACGTCTGCTACACAAAAGATCCACACTAGAAATATTAATGAAAGGAAAATTAGTTGATACTCAGCCTTCTACTACATCAATTTACTCGCATCCGCATCGTTTTGAAAAATACAATTTTACTACACCATCTTACTGTGATTTTTGCACTAATGTCCTATGGGGGCCTGTAAAAGTATGTTTTTAATCTCATTACTTTTTTATCTTCCTTGTTTCTTTTTATTCAATAATTTTCTCTGTTTAGACTGGTCACCGTTGTATAGACTGTGGTTACAGCTGCCATGAAAAATGCTGTGATAGTGTTCCAAAAACCTGTACCAAGTATAAATCCGTTTCAGATGGAACACATTATGCGAACCATACATTGACAAGAAGTGCAGCAGATACAGCATCGGTTAATTCAAGTAAGTCTTTCATTTGGGTTGTGATCACTACAGTAAACACAATATTTTCATATCAGCTGGTTTTATTAAACTGTTGACATGGAAAAGTGCCACAAATTTCTAAGCATAACCTTTGAATTTAATATCAATACGAGTCATTTCTCTGACACAAGGTTTTGGTGCAATTAAAGGTAACCTAACCCTAACTGCATACAACTCTAGCTATACACAACTTAACAAAATCTGTCCCTAGCCCTAACTGTACAAAACTCAACCTAATATGTCACCAAACCTAACCATACAGAACTTACCTTAATTTGTCCCTAATTCTAATTGTCTTGGCTTTCATTTTGTATTTTTCCTAAGATATTGCTCTTTACGGTTTCATCTTTGTCTTGCTTTTTTATTATAGACGGAAGCTAATAAGAACTTGGGAGTCAGAAAGAACAGTGAAAAAAAAAATAAATAAAAGATCCCCGCTCCTTCTTCTCCCCACTTTTGTTCTTATTATTTCTTTTATTATTCTCTTATTATTTCATAACAGTCGCATCTCACCCCCACCTGCCGTGCTCTTCATCACAGTTGATCATTTATCAACTGTGTCCGGGATGGGCCTTGCTGAGACAGCTCGTAGGGATATTGTATATTCAGGTGGGGGAGGTATGGCCTTTTCTTTCTTGTTACTTGCTGGTTTTATTATTTTGTTCTGGTTGATGGCCCTAGAGAGCAAAAAAAATTAGATAAAAATAATAATAACGAATAAAAAAAAAAACCATCAGACCGTACTTTCTCTAAGCACCATACCCTGAGCCATTCTTGGCTTCTTATGGCGCTTTAGAAAAAGGCCAGTACGTGGGGAAAAGAAAATAAATTAGTTAATTAATAAAGGCTAGGCGGGCTATCCCTGTACTGGGTTTACATGATTCATGTAAGCAGATTATATAGAAGTTTGTTTGGTTTGTTCACTTTGTACACTTTTCTGTTTTTGAAGATTCTTTGCAGTTCCTTGTGAAGCTGCACATCTGGTGGTGGTTCTTTGTTAGGACATACTGGTGCTACGTGGTCATAACCTTGACAATTGTAACAGCGTGTTATTTTTTTTGTACTCCCTAACCATCCCTAACTCCTAACCATACATAACTTAACATAATCTGTCATTAACCCCAACTGTACACTACTCAACCTAATCTGTTCCTAATTCAACCTATGCACACTCCCTAGCAACTCAAAAACGTCCATGTTAAAATCAAAGACAAGCCAGGAGTGTGACAGATGATGTTTGATGAAATTGGTTATGGAAATGTTAAATAACAATTATTGTTATAAACAGCTCATTGAACCTACGTTTCAATTAAGAAAATTAGCAATTTCAGGTGTGACAGCGATACAGACAACCAACCAGCAATATTATGACCAATTTTCATCAAACGTTGCTGAAAATAGGACTCACGAAGGATATCTGTACAAGAGGGGAGCTTTGTTGAAGGGCTGGAAGCAAAGGTGGTTTGTACTGGATTCAATAAAACATCAACTTCGATATTACGATGCGATGGAAGATTCACATTGTAAAGGATTCATTGGTATGTTATTTTTAACTATTAGATTTCTTTGTCAAATTTCAATCATTTGTATATTTTGTAATTTTTCCATGAATATGTATCACTTTATTACCCAAATCTAACACCTCTCAGCTAAGCAATATCGTACAGTATTCACTATGATCCAATATGTTGATTTTTTTTCCAGATTTAGCAGAAGTTGTTGCAGTTAACCAAGTTGCCCCAGCACAAGGACCACCAAAGAAAACAGATGAAAAGTCATTTTTTGATGTGAGTTGATGAGTCATTATATAATTAATGTAGTTGGGTTTACAATTAGGATCTTCACCTATGCACTCTGTGCACACATGTATACAGTCAAATTTCCCATAAGCAGACACTACACTCAGGTATGGAATTTTGTCTGCTTATGAGAAGAATATGCATAAATAATAATACATGCAATTTTATTAGGCACATTAAGTGAAAGTAAAAACTGAAATTAATTAGAATAAATGTCTATACACTGATTGTTCCTTACTTTTGCATGACGACTTTCAATTGGTGTGTCACAATCGCAATCCATAACACAACAGAAAACTGCCCATAAAGTGCCGAAGACATTCAAGAGTGTTGTGTAAGGTTTTTGTAAAAAATTTCAAGTAAAACATAAGTCATCGTTCATTATGTGTGAGCCTGGGTTGTTTTCTTTTCTACTGTCCACTTATAAGAGACGTTTTCATTGAAAATGCTACAAATTTATGTCTATTCTGTTTATTCTAACTTCTGATCATTATAAATACTTTTACTTAGAAACATCTGTCTGGAAAGTTCAACAATATATACAATATACACATAAATTATAATTTAAATTACATATTTTCTTCTCATAATAATAAAAGTAGTGATAATACTTACAATTTCTTTAGTTAAGTTTTTATTAACAAATAAGTCAATTTTTGATAATGTTTAATGCGTATAATTTACTAACAGTTGTTTTATTATACTATTTTTTATTTTTAAATTTTTATTATACTATTTGAAAGAGAGAGTGATCATTGAATTTATTTTAGTTGCGTACAAACCGAAGGACTTATAATTTTTGTGCCTCGGATGCCACCTCAGCCCAGGAATGGATTGAAAAATTGCAGGCCTGTCTTCAGTAAGGACTGTCGTGCAAATTGACCAAACCCCATCATCTACTATAAAATTGATCTTGTTAAACACTCTTAAGCTGAACTTTTTTATGCTCAAAATGTTTAAATTATCTTTTGCACCGAAAATGATTAAGATCACTTACTACATAAGACGGTTGTTATGGTATTGTGAGCTCAAATTATATGTACGTTGGGTTTAAAAAGAAATATATATTTTGTTTGTTTTTTAATTTAATTTTTTTCTTTATTTTTTCTTTGTCTTTTTTTATTTTATTTTAATTTTTTTAAGGGTGATATACTCTCCAAAGATTGGTATAAACGGTGGCTGTTTATTAAATTAAATATTTTATTTTGTGAACCTTTTAAGTTTTTTGTATACAGAAAAGTTGTACAAATGTATTAAATTGATCTGATTATTAGTATGGATGTTGTACGTATATGTAAATTTTGTTTTTGTTATATAACTCATGTTTTATTTGTACAATGGCGTACTAAATCGTTTTTGCTTTACGTGCGCTTTATTACCTCAAAAAGAAGAAGGAAGTAAGATCTTGTACTGTGTTTGTCGAAGACATTTTAGTTCCCCTTTGTGAATTTATCAACAAATTTTGTTAAACTTACATTTCTTTGTTGTTACTGAATCAATGCTGTGAATCAATTCTCTTCCTCAAAAACAAATCCCAAATATTGTTTGTTATGTAGTTTGATTCGTTTTTTAGGAAAGAAGGACATGTATATTGTGTATTTGGTAACATTTTATAATTATACCTATGATGATAATTTTATACTTGTGGTAATGAATAAGAGTGAAATACATACATATATATAAAACTTTACTGTTTTTATTATCATTTGGGTATATAATAGTATTATTGTCAGTAATAAATAATTATTTGCTCATTCCAATCTGTTACCATTGTTATTTTATTTTCACACACGAGTGTAATGACATACAGTACATAATCTAAATACTTTATTATTATAATAGTATATATATTTATTATCTATTATGTCTAGATTTTAAGTTTGTGCCATAAAAACAAAATCACTGTTTTTTTCTTCTAAGTATTAAACAAATCAAATGTTTAATTACCATTTTAGAGGAGTATATTGCTTTGAATTAATACATTAGATATTAATGTTTATTATTATTTTTATTTCATAAAAGTAAATAAACTATTTTTAATGCTTTGCTTATGTTATTTTTTAGCATTGCTTTAGTCGTAATGGGACATGAACCTAAACTTTAAACACAAGTTAAAAATATCGATTTAAATGAGATAGTTTTGTTGAACACTTAAGAGTATCAAATGTGCTGCAGTGCAGTAACTAGCAAACAATATAAGTAGTAGTTTCTCTAATAATTTGTGTTTAAGAGGACATTAGGTTGAAACTATCAATTTTCATTGGTGCAATTACTATTCCGTTTTAAATTATAGTACTATTAAAAAACGTTTGATATAATATAATAACACAATGTTTTAGTAGAAATACTTAAAACCGATTTGGGATAATTTCCACAGTTTAATAAACTTATTTCCAAAAAAATGTCAAATTTATTTTAATAGCTGGATGTGTTATATAAGTTTTAGTGTTGATCTGTTTAAGTCAATTTATTGCAATTATCAATCAAATTGCAAACAGAAATGTTTTTAACAATAAATTTACTTACTTAACGCGTTGACTTGTGTGTTAAGACGACTTCCTTTGCATTTCAAAGGCTTCCCCTTGATACAGCCCCCCCCCCCCAAAAAAAAACATTTTGACAACGATGCACCACAGTCAACGTGTTAAATGTCACCGTACTCTAAAATAATTTTTGCGGCTATAAAACACAACTATTGTTATAAATATTGAAAAATAAATAAACTTTTATATGTAAATTATTGTACATTGTTTTCTTGCTTTTATATGTACATTCCATTTCTAATTGTGCAATACTATTAGATATTTTCTACTGTATTATATTTATTTACAGTTATTTTAGTAGAATAAAAATAAATAAATTTAAAAAAAATGAAGGAAATGTTAGAATGTTAACCTAATTAAAGACTTTGTATATTTATTACCATTGTTGAATTGTGATAATAAAATAAAAATACATGATATTTTGAAGTATGTTGGACCAGTCATTTATACAGTTTCCAATCCATGTGATACAAGATCGTACATGTAATGTCCAGAACAAGAAAAAAAAAACAAAGATAACACCAATACATGCACCCACCCCATCTCTTAAAACCAAACAAGATATGATTTCAAATAAAATGCTGCGCATGTGTGTGTGTAAGAGAGAGAGAGAGAGAGAGTTAGAGTGGGTGGGTGTGAGAGTAAGTGAGTTTGTGAGAGGGAGAGACAGACTTAGAGGGTTCATAAAAATAATTGACATCGACGGTTCAGGCTAAAACATGTTATACAATCATTAATTATAAAATCATCAGTTTTTTAAACAGATAGTTTAAAATAGAATAATCAATATTCAATACCCATCCCTAACATTAAGATAAAACTACTGTATCTAAGACCCCGTGTAAATATTAGCCTAATAAAACCCAACAGTCCATAACATTTTCTATTATTTTTGTCAGCCTACTCTTGCAATTTTGGCTTGTCAAGATGATCATACACAACCTTTAACTTTATTTTCCTATTCAGAACTAATTGGTTGAAATCCAATTCACCTCAACATTTTTAATGAAAGTATGTCTTTTTTTAAATATTGATAGTCTTTGGTGCTGTGTATACAAATATTTTTTCTGTTTCAAGGGATTGTGTGTGAGTTTGTGGTTGGGTTAGAAGGGTTAATTGAAGAATGGTTGGGTTAGGTAAAGGTTAAGTTAAAGGTAAAAAAAGGGCAAGATTCTAAAGAACAGATTTGACATTTTGCAAGATTTGAATAATTTTAGTTTTGAGTCGGGACCTTGTCATATTAAAAATATCTATGTGAGGTTGACAATGGCTTTTTAGTTGGAGGGCTTTGGGAATGAAAGTCATATTTTTTTATTGAATTTAATATTAAAAATTTATTTATAGTATTGACACTGGGAAGACAGGTAAACCAGAAAGAAATCAGGATCATTTCTGGTTATGGTATCATAAATTGTATAAGTGTCTTCTATCAGAACAACATCGTGTTTAGTTCTTTCAGTAATTTATCATAATATAAGGAAGACAATGGAATGTTTTGCTTAAATGCAGTGAATCTGAAAAATTTACATATTTACACTGTATTTTTTCAATTGAATTTATATATGAGACCAAATGGGAGTACAAAATTCAAGATGAGGCCTAACTCGAGAGATATATAAGTATTTCCAAGATTGCATGTTATCAAATTGTTGAGTGTTACTGATTATAAAGCCAAATAATTTATCAGATTTGGCAGTAATATAATCTTTAGATGAGAGGGTTGAATTGAATATAACTACCAAGTCCCCTAATTGAATGGACTAATTGTCTAAAGAATATTGGTATAAAACTTTTTTTCACACCCAAGTGAATGTAATTGCCTTACATTTAGACTCAACAAATTATTATATACAATACCAAACTTTGTAAATTTACTTGGAGTACCATTACATCATCTACAGTGGAGGTCCCAGGAGTACCCAAACTGTGGTCCACTGACCAGGAGGTCCTCCTGGTCAGTTGTAATCTTCAAGTAAATAATTCCAAAAATAAACATACAATGAATAGATAATAAAAAATGAAAAGTCATGGCCATTAAAGAGAAGACTTTTTCACAACACATGTGATGATTGGGAAGCTTTCACCTTTCCCTGCTTCTCGGAACAGAAGTGAGTTGGGAAAGCACTTTCATTCTGAAGTCTTATCTCTGTTAATAGACCAAATGTCACATTGGCCAATATTTTCAATGATGGAAGTGGCAATGAATACTATTGTATTGATCAGATATTTTTATCATAATGAGTGGGATGAGTCTTTCTTTGCAAAGGAATTATCACAATTTTCGATGCTAATGATAAAGTTCACCTTCAAAAGAAAACACCAGTTTTGGTTGAATCTGTTGAGAAGGAAGTGGTGGAGTCTTTTTCTGTGTTAAATCATTAAACAAAAACATGGAGCTTGCGATTGATGAAATATGTGAACACATTTGTAGTTTGGAAATGTCCTTTGAGCACTACTTCCTAACAGCTTATGTTGCATGACCATTAATTAAATATTTAATGATTTAATTCTGGTGGTCGGCCCATTTTCAGTTTCAAAAAAGCCAACCAAATGCCAACCAGTCTATCTGCAAGTGAATACAGAGGTTTGATAGAATGCACCGTGACATCTACTTTTGAGACCAGTACTTACCACATTTTGGGCTCTTTCTGGAAAACAAAATATTTCACCGATTGTTGAACAAGCAAAAGGTGTGTCTTCCATTTGCCACAAATTAACCTATGCAGTCACCAAAACTAAATACTGAAGCTGTTTAAATGCTGAACCCGACATCTGCTGCCAGCTCTCAAAATTAAACCCAATATATCCAAATCTTGCAGGCTAAAACAATCTCTCTTCCAATTAATTCATTAATCGTAATGTTCGAATTACTTTGGAATCTGGCTTGAGTTTTACCGAACTATTGATTTTGTTCTGTCCAATTTGATTTTTATGTTCCGGATTTTGTAATCCGTCAATCAAATGTTTGTTTTCATAGTGATATCCCGTCTATAACCTAATTAGAAATGAACTGATTAATTTATAAAACTTTAAAGCATTACACACTACATATAAGTATTTAATTTTAAATTGGTATTTGAATGAGATGGGTCTGCTTTGGAATTTGTTCTGTGAAATGGGCCTGCTGCCTAATAAGTTTGAGAAGCCCTGGTATTAAATTTATAGCAGATTTTTAGATCTTCAGGCAGGAATAAAATATTAACATCTGTAAAGATATCAATATCATTAAAGAATATGGGGAATAGCAGTGGACCCAAGCGTGAACCTTGGGACACCCTAGAGCATACAGTGAGCAAATCTGAATGATCCTTTTACCTTTTTTTACCACTGTATACGTTACCAGTTTTTCCTAACTGAAAGATAATTTCCAATCTAAGACAGTCAGACTGTATAAGTGGAGTTTAAATACTAATATTCTGCAGTTAACAGTGTCAAAATTGGTATAGATAGACAAACGTTTATAGACCAAAATTTTTCTGTAAACGGGAAATAAAAGTTCGCTCCTGATACGGTTTTTTTAGTAATTTAGTTTTTTTTTTTTTAATGTTAGATTTTGGGAGAAGAAAGACTTGAAAAAAAGTCCATTGAACAAGGGATGATTGAAAGGGAGACAGAGGACCGCCTTGAGGTAGGTCAAAAAAAGAGAACATTGAACGAAACATTGATCAGTACGTCGATGACCATCCTTGACAAACCTGCTCATTAAAATGCGACTATTAACATTTAAAAAAATATGAATAATACAGTTTGTATGTTATTCATTTTGTTAACATCGTTGTGATAATAAATCATCCTGACGATTATAAAATGATGAAGACGAGAAACGGCCTGTCGAGAATCTTATCGTTCGTTCATTAGAACTATTCTTCTAGGGAGTAGCAAGTGAGTCAATTGCCAGTCGTCAACGGTCAATCGTCTGTTGACTGTTCCTCAGTATTTGTTTATTTGTCAGTGGTCACTGTCCTTATCTTGGGGAAAAAGGTTTTTTAAAAATAATTCATAACAGAATCATTGGATTATAGGAGAAACAATTAAATCCCTCCTCGATTTAATTTATTGTCATTATCTTATCTAGAGCTGAGTAAATTAAGTTTTTAATTATATTACATAACCCACCTTAGTTCAGCCGGGCCTTTTCGAACAGAGATCCCGTGGAAACGGTTTCACGTCGACCGATTTGATCCCCAGCGTGAAAATGATTTTATCCTGATAATCGTCACGGGAAAACACGGAAAAATCGACCTTTTAAAGTAAAAAACCCGCACCCCTTTCGATTCCTGCTTTAATCCGGCCCGTCGTTTTTCCGACTTAAAAGGCGATGATTCCGTCAAAAGAGACACCGTCTGGGGTGACCCTCGTCCACTGGCTCCTCAGGAAATTTCTCCCAGGAAGGACATTCAACAAGTTGCTGTGGTGAGTGGAAATCAGTTAATTTTAATTAATCCTCAAGCCAAATCTGAAGCTTGATCTATTTGAAGCGAATTTGCTATTGAAACGCTGCAATTTTATTACTTCTCAACACTATGCCATTTTAAAGTATATAAATAGAATAGAACTGTTGATGTCACACTGTGCCACCTGTCATGTAAACAGTTCCGGCTCATAAGTGGGTTTTGGCCTGTTCCGTTTTTTTAGGTCGTGAATTGCCCAAGATTTGTTTGGGGAAGTCACAGTCCATTCCACATGCAAATGCATTATCACATTGTCAAAATACACCATATGTCATACAGGTGCAATGGTGCTTGCTTGTGCTTATGATGGTGGATAAATTTTCCATCGATGCAGTTTGTATAAATGTTACAGATTATTTTGATCTTTCCTGGTGGGCTAGTGATCTTGTTCGACATGCCCCTTGGATCTGAGCACCAGTATGGCTCAACCATTATCATTTTACTTTATGATTTCATATTTTGTCATTTGATCAATATTAATCATTTTGGTCCGTCTCTCCTTACTATATTGTTCTTCAAACGGATTTTGGCATTTCTCCTTGTTCATGGTTTACAGACCCAACACTGAAGATGGATAAATTGCAATTATGCTCCGTATGCAAACCGAAAAGGGACAAAAGAAAATTTTATGGTTGAAACGCATCTCTGACAGACTAACCCATGGAGGATAGGCCGACAAAAATGATTGAAAACAGTGAAAGTAAAACAAAACCAATCAACCTGTTCTTAAGAGTCTACACATATTCTGCCTAAGAAATATGACCACAGAGTCTATAAGAATGGAACAAATACAGGGTAAAAGCTGGAACTGATTACGTGAGTTGTACATCTATAAGACAGCACATGGTTTTTAATTGAAATAAGAATAACATACGAAATTTAAGAATACAATGCAACTGCACTGTAGTCATAGCCTAAGGTCCCAAGAAGACACAAGAATTGACAATCAGTGAAAGGAGGTTGAGTCAATTAAACTTTAATTAAGTTAAAATTTTTAAAAAATTGAACTAAGGAAGTAGAAAAAGTACAATAAGCCAGAAGGCTGGGGATTACAAAACCCCCATTTCCAAGTATTCCCTTACCAGTATTTTGAACCACACATTGCCTATAAAAACTATTGCCATAAAACTGCAAACAGGCAAATGCTGACTCTCCAAATCAACAATTCCAATTCCCTGAAAACGTGATGAAGAAACTGAGTGCTAGCCCATTGTGTTTGTCATCATTGATTCTGCCCTTTTTTATCCTCCAAAACTAGAGTATATCTCTTCTTCAATATATATACAAGAAAAAAAAACACTAAATTTTATGACAAGTTTGACACTATTCTGGGCCCGAATCCTGACATGTCACTACATGTGAGATCTTTAGTCAAGCACGGCAATGTTTCTGAGTTCTATATTCAGATTTTAGTATGAAAAAGAGATCATTTTTTTGCTTTTTTGATGTTTCATTTGAGGAACTGCAGTAGCTGAGTGATCAGCATGTTAGTCTCGGTTCGAAGACCCCCCCCCCACAGTTGTGGTTTTGGGTCACACTGTTATCCTGATATTTTCTTTCAGGATCCTCTTTCCCTCCCACCAAAAAAGTTTTAAAAAATGTTTCAGATGATTCAAAATATTTATTAGTATGAATGTGTGAGAGGGTCGATGAATTGTTTATACTACAAGGATAGTGAGTGTGCTTAGGTTAACAGTGCATACATTGTGGGCTGTAAATGACAAATGCCCCTGCAGCCTAACATCAGTGGGCAGGATGGGAAATTGAGATCTGCGTATAACACCAGAGTAGGTGATGTGCATGTGCATAGAATAAAGTGGATGCTACTGAACTTTCATTCATTGTGTCAGAGCTGTACATGTTTTCCTGGAAGATTCTTTAACTCATTCAGGCAAGGTGACCTGCATGAAGTTCAACCAGGTCCAAACTCGCCAGTTGGATGACCTGTATGCAAGTCATTGTGTGTAACATTTCTAGGAATAGAAAAGTTTGCTGTATGGGAGGGGAAATTTAATGTGTTAATAAAAATTTCATTAATCTGTTGCTTATATTTAAAAATATTATTTTCTTATTAGTCTAGTATCCAGCAGCATTTATAAAAAAAATAATTAAAAAAAAAAAAACAATGAAGTACAGAATTCTACTCGTGGGTACAATATGAAGGGTTTCATTGTTCAAGAATGGTACCATAGCTTCTTCCTAGCTATTCAGACCAGTTGCACAGGATATGTTCTCTCTCATAGTAATGGTCATATATTGTAGAGGCTCCAGGTTTTTGTTTTTAGGGTGGCAAACTACATTGGTCATCACCCCTATTTGCATTTATTTTCCAGTTTATCCTGTGTTTTATTTACTAATTTATTTTCATGTTTCTCCAGCCAATTTATGATCAGACTAATTAGGTGGAAACTCTTTTATTTACCTTCTTGCAAGTTTTCTGTACCTCGAGGACTCGTCAATTTTGGATGAATACAGACACGCATAATGTCAAAATAGATGATTAGTCTGGTTACACAACCTTGGTTCTCTTGTTTCAATAATTATTATGTGAAATGTTTTTCAAAGCCTTGTATTCTCTCTGATGTAGATATACGTTTGGACATGTCAGCTGTTTTAACTGTTTTAGAAATTTTGGCATGGCTAGCATTATGGCCTGTAATCACTCCGCAGAGCGCAAAGAGCCAATCTTGCAAATATTAAAGTGTAGCTAATTTTTATGGCTTATCTGTTTATTTGCTTTTCTAAGATAATGGTTACATCATTTTTAGAAAATAACATATGATTTGCATTATTTTGTAAACCAAATTTTAATTGATATTTAATATTTTACAGCAGAGCTACTGGTTCTACATTCTCGAAAGGCTTAAGTAATATTACTTGTAAAAGTAATAAACATTTTAACAATGTCAATTGGGTTAGTTTTTAGTGAGTTGTAAAAGTACTTTTTCAATATGATTTCATTATCATTTGTAACAATTTTCATCATAAAAACCATACTGGTGATAAGAAAGTTAGAACCTGATTTTACAAAAACGTTTTTTATATTGCTTTATTATTCATTTCTTCTAATTGACTCATATAAAATAAATAATTGTCAAAAGTTTATCATAACTAAAAGAAAGAAAAAATAAAGCTTTCTGTACTTCATTTTGATATTGGCAATAAATTGTTTGAAAAGAATGCGTACTATCACACTGCAAACTAACAGTTCATAAGTTCATTGTTATTATCTGTTATCTTTGTAAATGATTGTTCATTTGCTTTAGCCGTAAGAGTTCATTGAAGTGACTAACGGGAGATAATGGGCTAATCTTAGGCATCTTTCTTAAAACCCTTCTTCCTACAATGTACACTATTATGTGCAGACATTGATTACTTGCCTGCAAAGTAAAGACGAAGAAGAAAAAATCGTTGTCACAACAGCATGCTTTCTTTCCTCTCCAAAGCAAGAGGTGGAACAATAATCATCAATATCAACCACATATTTTAACAAAATAAAATTCTATTATAATTCAATTATTGGGCCCTTGTCATAAAAATACTTTAATGAATGATTTGGGCTCTCCCACACTACAGTATCATGATTATACTTAAATTACATTGTCTTCAATTGGAGGAGTTTCCTTGAAGGGCTCTCAAATTATTGATAAATGGCAGATTTATTTTTCTTATATAGTGTTGATTATTAGAACAAATTATAATGTCCACATGGGAATACTTACCCAAAATGATAAAATTATTTGTGTAACTAATTAATAATTAATGGTATAAACATTATGTACATTATGTGTTAAACAATTAGAATGAGGATATGTGAAAGTTGAAGTAACACATTTTGTGTTTTCTTTGGATGCTCGAGAACACCTCCAGTGAAAAGCTCTATAAATGCTAAAGCCAGTGGGTTCTGCAGGGAAGAAAGCCTCCGTGTAGAGCCCTCTGGGGAAGTTTGTAAATAGCCAGTGCTGCAAAAAGCAAGTCAGTAGTTCAGAGGAGTTGAGTTGACTCAGATCAGTTGGTCACTGCAGTTAAAGTCTATTGTAGTTCAGAGTTAGTCATCGATAGTGCCCAGTGGTGAGTTAGAAGTTGGGTTTTGAATGTGACAGTGGTTGGTTAAAAACATAGACAATTGACCTTGGTTGGATTTGTGCAGAGTGAATGAGCTTTGGTTGTAACTAGCTTCAGCTTAGTTTAATCTTATAAGTTGAAACATAGAACACTGGTTTCAAAAAATGGAATCCTTGACAATTTATTATCACGTGGAGAATAGGAGTCAGAAAGGGATGTATTCTAAGCTCCATTTAATTTGGCAGAATCTCACCCACCAAATTATTGCCAAAAATGGGAAGTTATAGTTGGAGGTGGAAAAGTGTTAAGAAAGAAAAAGAAAATATGCGGTAATCAGATGTAAATTTTTATATTTCAAATAGTCACTGATAAAAACGTGATATAGTGAGGTTCCTAGGGATTATTTGTTACACCTTATACACAAATGCTGAACTTTTGGTTTTGTAACCATTAGATATATTGGTGGCATTATTCTATGTCGGAGAATAAAAGTTATATGTTGGCTTTTAACATTTGTTTTTATTTTAATTAATTCTATTTTTTATCTAGGGTCTTGGTTGGGATGAAAAAGGGATTTGAATCCATGATCTTTGGCTGAATACACCACTGCTTTAAAGACTTAAGCTATTGTGACTTTGAGGCATGTAGTTAGAACAGAAGCATATTGAGATGAAGGTCATGGATTCAAATCCTGATTGTGATGCTGGCTTTTTCATCTCAGCTAAGAATTTAGATAAAAGGTGTAATTATTTAAAGTAATTAATTGGTCAAATATGACTATTAAATACATATATGGATTTATTTTTATATGCCACTTTTTTGTGTGTTGAAACTAGTTAAATTTCCTATAAGAAGGTATCCTTCTAGAACTTTTGTCTCATTTAAGACTATTTGTTTTCTATTCCTGCCAATTAATTTATTTTAACTATCTATTAGCTTCAACAATTATAAATTTCAAAAATTGTACTGTTGATTTGATCATACAACTTGTTTTTATTTAATAGGTACAGGGCGAGTGTGCTAGTGTTAACCTACATAACTTACATTTGTTACCATGCAGCAAAAAGACCTTTGGCTGTTCTCAAAAGTTATTTTAATAGGAGCTGCACTGATATAATTCCTCCTCCGTATATAATAATCAATGATACAAATCGTGATACATGGTGTGATTGGGCGCCATTTGGTAAATATTTTTGTTTTATAAACTTTCATCTGTGGTTTTTGGTGCCTTATTTTTATTTTTAATTATTTTCTTTTAACAGATGGGCCTCATGCTGGGACTGTACTCGGTGCTTTAGACTCTTCGTTTTTATTCGCATATGCTGCATCAATGTTTGTGAGGTAAAATAGTGTTCAAATGTTTCTGTTGGCTGTACTTTTTTTAAACTTGTTTATTTTACCTTTAAGTGGTTTCGTTGCTGAGCGTATGAGTTTGAGGTATTTTTTGGCTGTGGGAATGATCACTACTGGCATTTCTTGTTACCTATTTGGGCTTGCTAAATATATGGGAATTCATTTTTTATCATACTACATTTTTGTTCAGGTATGCTATTAAAAGTGTCGGAGTGCCTCAGACAAGGGGAGCCTATGGACATAGAATCATTGATTTTATTGATTTTGTTTTTCCAAAAGTACTAGGCTGCCAGTTGTGTATGTTCAAATTGTTCGATATCTCTGTAGAAGAGTCAATACAGACTTGAAAATGACAGGGTATGAAGTGAAATGTTTTGGTTTTTTCTCCAGCTCATCTCCATCATCAAACTCCAAACAATTATAAACTCGAGTGTCAAAGTGTTTCATCATTACAATTATATTTGATTGCAAGCCATAGAGCTATGCCATAAGTAGGTTGATTTTTTTCTGCAAGAAACAAAATGAATATTTTTTTACCACTCATAAACAACTGAAAAAATAAATATTCAGTTTTCTAAATGTTGAATTTGAATAAAATCCAGAGAAGTTATAGATTTTTAAATGGAACACTGGAGAAGAAAAAACGCCCCGAGCTGATCCAACTCAAAAAGTCCTCTTTTTTTGTTAAAAATTCAAAATATTTACATGCTTTAATACTTTTATTGCAGCCTCGTATTGCAATTGTGCCCCTTCTGTGTGGCATAAATTCCCTATACCTAGAAACATTCTGTTTGGAGGGTTGGGCAAGTGTGGCCTATGCATCAGCACTAAACACATTAAAGCATGCTTGAAACAAAACCAAATTGGTTCTTTGTTTTTTCAAAGAACTATTTTTTGACCAACTTGCAGGATGCATGTGTTCATTTTTGTAATGTTATATATCTTATCTTGTTAATACAATCCTGCATATTATTTTCCTATCCTAGGTTTATAAAAAATCACCTTGAAATATATGCAAACTCAAGCTGAAAAGCTTATTTTGAAAAGTTGCTTAAATTTCTTAAAAATATTTGATTTTCTCAGCTACGAGGCCCCATAGGCAAGAACACTCAGGTGTACAAGTGTGTAATATTTTTTCATCTTAGTAGCACAAAAAATGTTCCATTTACATTGATGATCCCATGTCCGAAACCTTGCCCTTGTGAGTGAGTGTCTCCATGTAAACCTATATACACATTGCTATTATGAATAGATTATTTTTTCTTCTCAAAACTAGATATTTGGCGGTATTGTACAAAGTACAGGATGGCCAGCTGTTGTGGCTGTGATGGGGAACTGGTATGGAAAAAGCAAGCGAGGTAATCTTATTACTTTTTACACCCATTTGCTTGTGTAAAATTGTACACATTTTTATTTTGGTTTATTGCGAAATTTATATTGGCTTTATTCAGTATTAAATATTTATATATATATGTAGTATGCTTGGGATAATCATTTAATCAGAACCTCTATATAATTGGTGTTGTGAAGCTTTTTATTTTTAATTAATTGAATTATTAAGTTTTTAAAATCGAACTTTGTTAATACAATTTAGCGTATAAATTGTTATTTCAGGCCTTATTTTCGGCATTTGGAATTCTCACACCTCCGTTGGAAACGTGCTTGGCAGCATTATAGCTAGTTACTTTCTAACTATTGACTGGGGATTATCATTTATTGTGCCGGGTTTGATAACAGCCGCAGTAGGATTTATTAATTTTCTTTTCCTTGTTGACAAACCAGAACACGTCAACATTTATATAAACGAACCTGACGAAAGTGAACATAGTGTGGTGAGTATTATTTATTTTTCATTAAAACCATTGCAATTTGTTTCAAACCAAGATATAAAACTATGTTGTATAGTTGTTTTTGCTTATAAATTTTTTTTATTGTCTTTAAATTGAGTAGCAAATTGCATGTCAAAATGTTTGTTGTGTTGTATTAGTGAGTATTGCACTCAATTTCATGTTTGATTGATTATATTACGTCAAATACGAATAACAGAAAAGGTAAGTTACAAGTAATATCACTTTTTGGGTTTGATTTGTTGTTTTCAGTGTTATAATGTTTTGCTTGCTGTCATACCTGTCATTCACCTCAACTGAGGATTTTCTAGATTATTTGCTTAAAAATAAACGTTAATAAAGGAAAAGAAAATGTTTAGAAAGGAGATTTTTCTCTCTCTTATGGGTTTTGTTTTAGTTTTGTCTGATTCACCATGAATAATTTATTGATAACTGTTCTTTGTTTAAATAATCTAAATTGTGTGCGTTTATGGTTTGAGCACAGTAATTATGATAAGAAAGTAAAAAGCGAAATTCTGTTTTAATTGGTTTATAATAACTACAAGTCCCTAAAATTAAAGTTTTCTTTTTAATGTTAAATACATTATTTACCATCCCTAACCATTTACAGCATTGATGATGTTATGGTTAAGGACAGGCTAAATTTGGTAGGATGGGGTAAGGGATGGGTTTTACAATAGCGCTAGAACACTACAAGAAACTTTGACTTTATGCATTTATATATATACACTTCGAAGGAAATTGCAAGATTATTGATGCAATGTAATTCTGTTCATCCAAATCTGTTGTTAGTCTGTTGAGCTGGGCTAAGGGGGTTGGGATGGGGCATGTATTGACAACTTGGGGTTACGGGGTCATAAGGCCTGTGTGGATAAGGTTGGCTACAAAGTAAATAAGTTGGGCAGTGATTCGAAAGGCTGTAGTAGATTCTTCGGATATTGGAATGTTTAATTGAATGCCACAGTTCAATTTCTCCAGATTTGATTGTATAGTGTGTAGATGAAGCGTTTGTTCGACAGTGAAAGTTCGATCTGATGTCAAGTAGTATTTTGATTAGTTTGTAGTGTTTGTTCAGTTGTGTTATTTTGAGTTGAATGTGGGGTTCCAAGTTGATGTAAAGCTCCAAATAGTGGAGGACTTTACTGGGATTTGGTTTCATTGAGACTGAATCTCCGTTTTTATAACTATTCTTCCAAACAGTAAAGATAGTTCTGGAGGTTTATGAAGGCTATTACAAGCTAGGTTTAGGATATGACGATATGACAGATGCTGAGGTTTTGGAGATTTGATGGGTTTTATGATTGATAATCTCAATCAGATTGGTAAGTAGGTAATCCTAAGGACTGACTAAGGCCTTTTTAGAAACATTTCAGAAAGTGTTTGTCAAAAATGGTATAATGATGAATCTAAAATGCAGGGGCAGGAGTATTCTATCCTGGATCCAAATAATCAAAGCCCATATGAAAAAAAAACAATATTTTCCAGACTCAAATCCATGGAATTGAGAAATGTACCCATTTCAATTTGAACAAAGGGTACAATAATAAGAATATAGTGCCAGATAGCCAAGCAGCCATCATTAGTTAAGTTTAAGCATCATGAGCCGAAAGGTGGTGCTGAATTGCAAAATTAAACTAAACAGATTAGGTATGCAAAATAAAATCCCCCTCTGCTCAGTCCCTAGACATGTGGGAGTAGTAGAAGGCAATGTGAGGAGGCCCTTTGCAAGGAACAGGGCTGCTGTACCGTTTATTTGCTGATTGGCACCGGGATTCACGCTATCAACGAGTAGACAAAAGGACATAATGGAAATGTGGAACAGTAGAATTCACTCATTGGACTTAAACAATTGAAGACTCTTTTACCAAATTTTGAAAGGAAAGAATGCATCAAAGAAAGCAGTAAAAAACTTTGAACCCTAACTAGATTCTTAACAGGACATTGTAGACTGAATGAACATCTGAAGAAGTTTAGCATAACGCAACATGGCATGTGCAGATTCTGGAAAGAGGCAGAGGAAACACCAACATACCTACTAACAAACTGTTGTGTGCTACTCTTGCCTGTAGGAAGAAGTATTTTGGTATGTACGATATAACTGTAGAAAAGAGTCTTCCATTCAAAGTGGGCCTACTAATCAAGTTCCTTGATGAACTAGAGCTAACCACAGAATGGGGGTATAATAGCTCTTAAAGAGTTGAGTATACTGCACACCCGAATGATATACATCTACAATGCCAAACTCGGGGGGGGGGGGTGTTTACTGGGATGGTGAGTGGTCCTCTGATCTGTGTGAATGGTTTAGGGGAAGGAAAGTTAGGTTAGGTAAGTTAGCCGAATGGGTTGTTGAATGTTGAACTAATATTTGTATGCATGCATATTATACACATTGTACTAGTTAAAAATAAAGCTCATATTGGTAAATTAGTATAATTGATTGAAATTTAATTTTGATTGATGCTTTGGAATTGTTATTGAAAGTGTGCAAGTTTTTCCGTTGATAAGCTTCTTGTGACGTTCTAGCAACATGAAGATGGATCGTCTGAAAGCACAGATGTGAATTCTGATAATCCCAATACAGCACTACTTAGTTACCAGGTATACTACTTTTTCCAACTGTTTCACAGTTAACTTGTGACTAGTTAAGAGAAAACATTTTGAGTAAAACTGTACCCGATAAGCTTAGATTATAATTGTATATTGATTTTAGAATTCTAGAAAATTATATTCACAGGAGAGAGAGGAGACAAGAAAGGATGAAAATGCAATTGGAATGATAGCTGCATTAAAAATACCGGTACTTTTTTTATTGAATTCTATTTAATTTTATTCAGAATTTGAGTTATCATTTTCTTTAAGGCTGTAGTTGAATTTTCTCTCTGCCTTTTCTTCGCTAAACTAGTTTGCTATACGCTATTGTTCTGGCTGCCGTTCTACATTAACAAATCAAGTAAGACATTCTTTGCAAAGAAAAGATTATATTAATAACATATATCATAACCATCCCTAACCATAACATATTTATGTCATTTTAGCTACATATGGTGAAGAATTTAGTGGATACATTTCGACGATATTTGATACCGGAGGAATCGTTGGGGGGATTATCGCCGGTGTGTTAAGTGATCATTCAGGAAAAAGTGCTCTTACGTGCTCATTCATGTTGCTTGTGTCAATTCCTTTAGTAAGAAGCATCATATATTGTCTACTGATATAATTTGACCTACTATATCTTTACAGCTTTGTGTTTATTTTCTTTACAAAGCATCAAGCTTTGTGTTGAATGTTACATTATTGGCCCTGGTGGGGTTTTTTGTCAATGGGCCTTACGCATTGATCACTACAGCGGTATCTGCCGAGTTGGGGACACATAGATCTCTTGTTAACAATTCCAAAGCCTTGGCAACAGTGACAGCTATAATTGATGGAACTGGATCTATAGGTAACATTTAAGAAATATTCTATGAACTTTCACAAGAAAATAATAATATAATATGCATTCAGAGGGTTGTCAATGGCCACTGCAGTCGAGGCATTGACATGGAGCTCATCACTGTAAAGTAAAGGTGCTGGGTTCGAATCCAACAGCCTATATTTTTTACAAAATTTTTTAGAAGCAGTTAGCATAATGTACACATTTTGGAAACAATTCCTTTTACTCTCTTCCTCTAAAAAATTATTTTAACTTGGTCTCTCTCACTCACTCACATGCACATACTTCCCTCTCTTTCTTTCTCTATTACCCTCTCTTTTTATTACTCTGTTTCTCTTTATTGCTCTCTCTCTCCCTCTCCCTCCCCCTCTTATTCTCTCTTCTTGCTCCAGAGCTACTGGACTCAAATCTAACAATGGGCTTTTTTTTTCATAAACATTGGCACCCCATGAGTTTCATGTAACTTTGTTCTTAACATTCTCTCTCTAGAGGAAAAAATAAAACATTATGGTAATTAACATTGAAAACGTATTTTGTAGGTGCTGCAGTTGGGCCGTTACTTGCTGGGATTTTATTCCAGTACGGTTGGGACAAAGTATTTTATATGCTATTAGCATCGAACATTTGTGCATTTCTTGTAAGTGCGTTTCTAATTATACTTTATGTGTATTTCTATATTGATCTTTTTTGTTTTAGATGCTTATAAGGCTGGTGCTAAAAGAATTATTTGAAACGCCCAACATAAGAGGCTAATAAGGTTATAGATTTTGTGACATTAGTTTTAATTTAAAGTTCGTATTTAAAAAAATGTGTTTTCAACCAAATTGATTTATGTATATATGGTACATATTTATAAGAATTTAAGAAATGTTTTTATTTATGAAGAAGATTTACTGTTAAATTTTTTAATATATTACGTTTTCCATGAAAGATCAAATTTGTTGATAATTTTTTAAGTCGCCAGTTAATAAAACTTCTATTCTGATGAAGACATGAACCTATTCCTTGAAGCTTCATGAATCTTACAATCTTGTGACTTTAAACTGATTGAAATGAGGGTGCATTTGGCACCAACGAACTACAATCATGAGGAGGCACTGTATGTGGGATCACAAATTTCAATTAAACTTTTTCGTTATACTAGGTTGGAAAATGTTAGTGATGTGTAAATAGGAGAGAATATATTCAAGAATTGCTGGTAGACTGTGAGAAGTGATAGGTTCATCTCTGTACCATGTGTGCGCCAAAAAATTGGAATACTCCGAAAGTGAAATCGACAAGCCCACTGCTGTAGAAAATGCTGTGCAAACTAACAAACCAAAGAGAGCAGCGAAAAAGTAAAAACAGAGGTCAACATCTACCTTACTGATGGCAAAATTATTAGATGAGCAAAACACATTTGAACCAAAGAAGGAACACAATATTTTTTTAAATCTGAAGCAGTTAAAAAGTTTGCACCTTATCAACAAGGGCTAGCAAAGGACAAGATATTTTCTATAGGGTCCGAAATGGAAATACATCAGCTTGCACCACCTACCTCAATGTCTAAATTTCAATATGCATTTCCAAATAATTCCCCAATCGAATAATAGCTACATCATATCAACGCCTTCTGACTGATTAGTCACAATTTCAACAACAAAATTATACTTGAAATAAAAAATAGATAATTTGTGTTTTGTCTACCGTAGACAAAGCTTTTTTTTGATGGGATACTTTCTCTAAACATGGTGTTTATTTTGGTAATGTCATTTTCAATTTTTCTTCAACATTTTGCCTGTGCAAAGTCCAATATTTGCCCTCAATTTTTTGATTTCGTTGAGATTCGTGAATCCAATAGTGTAAAATGTTGTTTGGTTTTACTTTTCTTTGCCCAAAATAATGGCAACTATTGCCAATTCTCATACAGATAATTTTCTAATAGCCACACTTTATTTAACAAAATTCACTCCACACGCGAAAACAAAATTTCAAGAGCGACCTGTCATTTATTTAACAAAAGAAATGTACGACCGACTGAAGTAGGTTTTTTTACATTTGTGTTGCATACGGGTACAGAATGCAGTTCATCTGTTGCAGTGGGCATAGTAGTGACCGGATCATTTTTTTCGTGTCTAGAATGAAGTTCAAGTGGGCAAAGACCTTACCTTAAGATGGTGTTTACTGGAAGCTTCTTTTGGTTTTGGTTTATCTAATCCCATTTCATAAGACCCTGCATATAATTTTATAAATATTTATGCACAAAAAAAAAGAATATTTTAAAAAAGTTGACAAGAATTCTTGAACCCGTGCCTAAAATTGTTTGATCTAGGATCAAAAAAAATTTATTGATTTCAGGTTGCACATTAAGCACACTATTTTCACTGAAAGCAAACCAAGGAAGTATAATAATAATTTATTAATACGAACATAACATGGAAATCACCAACAAGTAATAAAATCTAAAAGCTGCGTTCTGTCTTCAAAATATTCACAATAATAAATTTTATTTCATATATTAATATGTAATTATTGACTTCAACTAGCAAGCTATCTGTTCAGGTGTTTTTCTAAATTTCAAAAACAGTGTGTACTCAGTTTAATTGAAGGACAGCTTTTACCTATCCTTTAGAGGATAATTATATAACATCTTCATTCATTTTTTTAAATGTATAAGTTATATTTTTTCATGAATAAATAATTTTTACAAAATTCATTGACCTTTCCCAAATCTTCCTCAATTGATAGTTGCCCTTGGATTTTTGGTAGTACATACTGTTTTAAAAACAGATCAAAATTTTTTAATATACAAATTAATGTTATCATTACTACTTTGTACTCGACATAAAAATACTTAAGAAAATAAATATCACAACACTTATCGTTAGTAGTATGGATGGTTCAAATCCTATTAAATCATTTACAAATTCAGTATAAAAATATAATTTCAGTTTTAGCATTTAGTTTAGTTTGGCCTAATAAAAACAACAACAACAACGATATAACTTAAAGCTTGAATTTTGGTCATAAAAGTATTATGATTAAAATACCGTTTCGCCGAATATTTCACACAACTTTTATGTAGGTAGTCTCAGATGGAAATTCACAACATAATCAGAGTTTGTTCGTTGTACACTAATTGCAAATGGTTCAGTTGGGTGAAATGTAAAAGCTACCAGTCTCCTTGCCGCTGGGGGTGGGCTTCTGCCAATAACTCCGGCATATATTTGAAATTTCAGTAGCCCCGATTGCCGGGAATAAAATCTGGAGAGAAAAAAATTCTTCGGTGTACATAGCACAAACGAAAAATTTGTTAATCAAGTTTTACCATAAAATTCTCACCTTATAGGATGTTCTCCGCAAGCTTTTGGCCTTTCCATTGCCGAAATCCACTTATCGTCGTAACTAAAGAGCGATAAATCTAAATAAGGACTACAGCTGTAGGACTGTGCACTAATTGGTAACTGGGCTAAAATTCGTTTTCTAGCTTCTACAAGACCTCCATATTTTGCTCCCACAATGGTTTGTTTAAACCTCAGTTGATTTATCCTGCAAAAATGATACTGGAAATTTTACACATTCCTAAAAACTATACAAAAGGTTTCAGAAGAAAAAACGGTAGTTTTTTTTTCTGGGGCTTCTGACATCTAGGTCATTTCAGCCCCATGCTAAGTCTATATTCCATACCCGTTCAAACACATCATTCATGGTAGTAGTTTTACCACAGATTCCTTTTTAGTAAATGCCTATAACCTCGGATTAATGAGATTTCAATTTCTGGCAAGAACACAACATTTTGTTGACTTGATACTACTTTTTAACCTCTTAAATGGTAATGACCGGCGAAGCAGCAGCAGTTTTCTCTCTCTCTCTCTCTCTTTCTTTTTAAAATTATCTAGTTTTCGAGAGTTGACTGCCATACATACGTAAAGCATAAGTTCCCAGAATTAGAAAATATACTATACAAAATCATAATTTTATTATAAAGCATAATCTATATGGATTTATACATCATGGCAGCGCCTTACAAACTTTGTAGCTGAGGCGAGGACCTGCACTATCAGGAGCGTCCCCCGGCCAGTTGATACTATTTCATTTTTTTGAAATCTAATCCAATTCAATTGCACTTTCTTTTTTGGTTGTGTGTATGTACTACATATACAGGCACGCACAAAAGCGAATATATACTACATATACTCTCACAAAGCCTACCACCATTATTTTCAAAAATAAAATAAAAAATTAATAAATAAAAAGGGGGCTAGGATGCATCTGAGCATTGGATTTTAACATAGGATGCACTTGAGTGTCTTCTGTACTTACTGTGTTAAACAATAAATTAAGAAAAAAGTGTTATTTATAAAATCCCAATCCTGTTTGAGTATTGCTATAAACTATTTTTATTCATATACAGGAACTTGAGAATCCTCAAAGATATCTACATTTTTGCACTATTTTTTATTTATTGTTTGATAGTAACCTATCATCTTAGTCTGCCTATCCTTGCCGAGTTTTGCCTGTAAAGAAGTGTTTTGCCATCTTTCGTGTTTGGGTTATTTCAAGATGAAGATGGCTAAATGCTGAAACACGTCTGTACCAGCAAAAATAAGCGAGGATAGGCAGACCAAGATGATAGGAAACTATCTAACAGTAGACTATAAGAGGAAATTATCAATTTTTTATTGATTTTAATTTAATATCCATCACTCACCAAATTTACCATCTGACAAAATTTATAGAACAGAGATGTGAAACCAAACAACAAACAAACGGCCTTCTTGGACCCTAGCACGACCCTTCGATAAAGTATTGTAAGTAGATTAATATAAAAATTAACGTTCAACCTCCTGCAGTCCTTGTACAACATACTTAGGTCCTTTTTACATGAGAGGGCATTTTATGCAGCAATCAACGGCAGCCAATCAGTTCTTTCTCTGGCAGCATTCAACATTTCAACTTACCGCCCCTCCGGACTCATTAATTGCTGCATATGAACATGGCAAACTATCATAGTTACAGAGCTAGTATAATTAAAAAAATTATATCCAAGACAACAGAATCTTTGAAGACTCGTCTAGACAATGGGGGTAGAAATTGATGGCAACATACAATTTACAAAATAGATTTAAAAAATAAATAATCAACCTTGATTCAGCACACTAATGCAAAAGGGGGGAGGGGTTAAAAATTAGTCCAGCTAGGCATCTTTTTAAATAAAACTCACTCTTTGCACCATAAAGAATTCAAGATTAACCATTTTAGGATTAATGACAAAATATTTTGTTCTGGCTTGTATGATCCCCAGGCTCTGTGAACCTGGTTGTTCTCGTTATTTTTCCTATTGATTTTTGCCTAGCTAGACATGGCATCAACTGAGCTGAGGTCATATCCAATCAGTAGTGAATGAAGACATTTTTCCACACCCTCCTTTCCCATTCTCATCATCAACGAACCACCCCTTTCTCCCATTATATTCACAATCTGACTTCTCACTCAAACTTTTGTGATATTATGACAATCTTTTTCATGGAAAATCAATCAACAGAAGTTCCTACTTTCATTCACTTCTCGCTCCTGCCCTCCCCGACCCTTTCTACTCCCCTTTTGTCTTTCTGATTTTTCACCTCTTGTCTGCAAAGTGTGGCCCAAGTTTTAATTTTACACAGACATTTCATGTGAATGTATATAATAAGTGTGCGTAGTCGACCTACATAAATCATTAATCAATATTTATTTTGCTTTTTGAGCTATTATGTTTTACAATACATAATAAAGACTTTTGTGAGTAAATAAAGTTTCAATTAAACACAACTTTTTTCTTCTTACATTTACTTACTTCCATTCCATTGTCATGCTCACAAATCCAAGGAATATACTGTCAAATTTTGAATAGAATTTGTGCAACATAAAAAGAGTAAAAGCGGTTCAAAGCAAACGCTTTGAAATTTGATACACTACAAAATAAATCATGACGAGGGGGTAGCTTTAGCTATATGCAGAGGAACGTATTTTACCATCCAAAAATCAGTCCTGAAAATGCAATATTCCTTTCAAGGAAAATATAAGATAGCGGATTCATATATATGTAACCTAACCCTACCTAGGCCAATATCTCTTAATAACCTGCTCTTAATCCTACGTTATCTAACATAACCCAAACCCATATAAGTTAAGTTAAAGTCGTTTTTTTTTTTTTTTTCTTTTAATGGCCTCATGAACTTTGCATATCTAGCCAGACTATGCAATTGTTTATTGCGTATTCGTTTGTTGGGGGGAAGGGTATCGTGAAAAAAAGGGCCAGAGGCGACGGCGGGAATCGAACCCGCGACTGCGGAGTCTACTAGCCGAGAGTCTATCACGCTAACCACTCGGTGGTGGTTGGTTTAAATTAGGTGGGATTAGGGTTGGTATTTGATCATAAAGCAACAAATAATTGCCTTCAACATCTAATGAAAATTCCTTCCACAAAACTCACTTGGCTGAAGGGAAAATCATCTGAAGTACACAAATCTCTTCACCATATAAAATAATCAGGAAAGTTTTGGTCTTTCCGAGACCACTTATTTCCTCTAGGATATTTTAATACTGAATCCAATATCGCGACCCACTTATTGGGTCTATCTTATTGTTTATTGAACTACTCGAACCTGTGAGTGAAGGTGGACCCATAAGTGATCCGGTGCCGGTTCAGCATGAGTTCACTGACTCACAGACCAACACCCAGCATTAACTCTGAATCCAATATGTTAAAGAAATAAAATTATAAAATTCACCTGGCATAAACATTATTGGAAGGAGAGCTCATTATTGGGCCACCAGTCGGCGGCCTAGCATTTCTAAAATGATCACAGAAGTTTTCAAACAATTCCACTAGTTCTTTTGTTTTGCAATCATAAAAACGTAAAATCTGAAAGAAAAAAAAAAAAAAATTGTCAGGTTTGAATAATACGGGTAAATAGAAAATTGCCATTGAAATACTAAGCAACATTAATACGTCAAATGTTTAAATTACCTTGGTCGATCTTATGTTGTATATGATAAAAAATGAAGCGTGTGAGTTTGGTTCTGAAACTTTAAGTGTAACAACTTCTTCAGAGGCGTATTTGACGAGTAGATGGTCTTCATCTAGTAACTGCATCTTCCACATTCTTAATGACTTAATCTAGAAAATAACATCATTAATAATGATGTACAATAAAAGGTACAAAAATAATTCTTAACCCATTCAGTATGGTCAGCATAACTGATATGATCATTGGTTCCCAAGTGAAGAACTGAGAGTAATATCACACTCATCCCTTATGCATAGCTTGATGTCACGCTCTCATATCTTTAATTTTATATGGAAGTCATAGAATTTGTGCTTGTTTTGTTGTTTTTAGCGCTAGTGAGAGTGGGAAATTTAAAAATTTTAACACCATTTAGTTTCAAAATTGAACAAGTATATAATGAGTTATACATTATAAGTAAAATGGCATTGTACTTCCCAATTCTCGCTTCATAAATTTATTTAAATTGACAGAAAGGTTCCATCAAGAGCAATAATTTTCTAATGCATGCTCTTCCAAAAGCAAGCTGATCAGCAGAAGGCAGTTGATAAAAAGATTAGAACAGCGAATGTATGTGTGAATCAAATATATTTTTTCTTAAAAATGTCAGAGAGGTTATAGACTTGAAAGGGGTTGACATGGGATGACGTTAGGGATGGGAAGAATTGGCAGCAATTCCCCCAGATCCCTTTATTATAAATTGAGATTGAGAAAGAAGTGCATTATTAGTACTGTACTGTATCTGTGCAGTATCAGTACTGTTGTCACTCAATCAATCTGTTTCCACGCACTGAAAATCTCGTTCCAATTTTTGCAATTTAGAAGAGAAGCTTTCCAAATTGTTGGTTCAGCTTAGTATAGATCGAGCAACTGCAAGTTGTGCCAATCTATTCCTAAGCAATAGAAACAATGCTAGATTGTTCTTTCACTTATACATCTATACTAGTTAGAAATTAGTCCATTATTGACAAATTAATAGCAGTAAATACTTATTGTTGACTGATGAGTAGTTGTAGTTGATTCCCAAACGTGTGGAAACTTTGAGTTTGGCTACTTCGTATATATTCGTTCACTTTGAAGCGGACAAGAAAACTGACAATTGGCTTAGGAATGCAAGCACTGAATAATGTTGCTCGGTGAATAACCGTCCCCACTAGTCAGGATTCGGCGAGAACCATTACTCGCGATTCGGTGAATCCCGAATGTCTTTATATGCTATTTCTTTAATATAGTCCTGCAGATTATTGACAATATATTTGAAATTTAATTAAATACTTACATAGTCAAAGCTTTCGTAGAATTTTCTGAGTCGTTTGTAACGGCAGCATGGCATCGAGGACCGGACAAGCGTCCTAAACAAATAAGCCAAGATCCGGTGCTTGAGGCCGCTCAAAATTTTTGACCTGTACGGCCGTTGCAAAGCTTCGATTTCACTCGGGTCCCTCGAATCGCGGTATGTGTTGTAGAACATCGAATTGTCCTGGCTATAGACGAACTGTCCGATCTTCTTCATAAGGACGAACCTACCCTTGCGAACGTGGTAAATGTGGATGGTCTGGTGCTGTACGGAGAGAACAGCGAGTGTCTCCTCGTAAAGGTAAATCCCCTGATTGTGGGACAAGTAAATTTTATCAGTCTTGAAGTTAATCGAATCACACAGTTTTCCAGATTGAATGTGGACGATGTGAATGGAGTAGTCTTCGAGCGGTGAGCGGGGGTTGGGAGTGACCGCTTCGTTATTGGTGTAGACGTCGTAGAAGTTGGGCCGGTTGTCGTCCGTGATGAAGGCCGCCGCTCCGACGATAACGTGCTGCCCGTCCTGGGTGAAGAGGCTGCACTCCCGGTTCAACTGCTGGCCCCTCGGTGCGACGGGGACGCAGAATTTACACTTGAACAGATATTCGAACGCGACGAGGCGGATGTAATCGTTGAGTGGGTCCGCTTTGAAAGCCAACTGTTCGTTGACGCAAGTGTTGAGGATGCCGTTGAGCGATGTCGACCCCTCGTAGAGGTAGATCTCGACGCAGGTCTGGTCAGCTGAAAACGCTATGAAATACCTGCCGTCGGGGCTGAACTTGCGCAAGAAGCAAGGCGGCTTCTCGACGTTCACTATCGTGTAGTCGGGCACGACGTTTTCGTAGAAGGAACGGTTCACGTACATCGAGGTGCCCATTTTCACCTCGCCGAAAAGCTCCCGCGTCCTCAGTTTGTCCACTATGTTCTGAGACTTGACTCGCCTCTTGTTGAAGTAGTTGGGGATGCCGTCGAACTGCATCTCGGCCGGCGGTTTCACAATGGACAGACTCCCTCTTCGGGGAACGGGACGCCCATCTCAGACGGAACCCAAGACGGGACGAAAAGAGGAAAAACGCCGTCACCGGACCTCGCCCCAAGAGACTCCAATTGAAAAACGGCACATGTCTTCAAATCTGCAGGAAGGTTAAACGATAGAAAGACGGGCACGTTCGAGATCGCGAAAACAAAGCCTACCTCGCGCGTCATCGAAGTACCACGCCCTTCACGAAGTCTCTATAATCAGGTCCAAAACACACTTTACAAACTATAATTATTGTTAATTAATTAATAATATTTACAATTTATTCGAATTTATTAAAATTTACAAACGTTGGAATTATTGATGGGCTGCGAGAAGTGATAGGCTCAGGGATATGGATAAAATAGGTGGCCTCAAGTACTTTCCACCTCGATCTCACCAGACCTATTGTGCTCCTCTATTTGTATTTAACTCACTGCCAGTTTTAGGTTGTTAATCGATCTCCATAGTATTGCCAGCAGCTCCGTAGAGAATAGAAGATCTTGTTTACGATTTTTCCAGCCCTCCAAGAATCCCTGCATAAACCCTCACAGAAACATAGATTATGTTCTATGGTAGTGCACAGTGTTTCTTCTGCCTGTTCTCCCATCCCGTGCATATGCGTTCTTTGGCGGCAGTGCCCTGTCATCGGTTTAATCTTGGGGAGTTGTTCTATTGAGTTTTTGATTCATTAAGGATCCATTTTTGGTTTAGTCCACTTTTTTAGCAAGATTCTAGGCCATAATAAGATTCGGGATTTAGAGAATTCATATTGGCTCCTTTATTGACCTTGTTCTTCTCATTGCTTCCATGTCTCAAATGACCAGAGACAGATGCCAGGGCTGTCTTTGGTGTCATTGATTCTGCCAGGAAATCCATACGCTCTTTGTCTTTAAATTGCATGCAACTAAGGCCTTAAATGCTGCCTGACTGTCAAAGAAAATGGCTATCTTCCTAGAAAGTGATCCTAGACTTTTTTATTTCTATGGCACAGCGATTGTTATGAGGGAAAACTGTAGCATATCAACCTAGATATAAAGTCATTACAATAGTCACATTCACCCCGAGGTTACCAGTTACCATGCCTCTATACATTTTGGAGCATTCAGACGAATTCCTTTTTTCCTTTACACATTGGTGAAGTTATATTTGATAGTTCATTGTTTGACATGCCTAATACAGCATAACCCTCTATCCATTTCTGTTGTACATTAATATGGCTTATCCTCGCAGATGGTTGTTCATTTATAAGTCTTTGAGCCGGTGCTGAGGCTTGTCCTCGGATTATTATATGGCACAGTGGAAATTCAAAGCTCCAAGGCTGACTCACTGCTCAAGTGACCCTGAGGCAAGTTGTCTTTGAGTGCCACTCAATAGCCTGAACAACTTAGCCCGCAGTCTTGATCCACCACACCACTGACCCACATATCAACTTTGGTTTATGAAACAGTTGTAGAACCATAGGGTCATTATGGGATTGAGTCCCTTGTTTACAGTGCAGAGCCTTCTGCATTTCCCCCAGGCAATTTTTTCTCTTTGGGCAGTTTTAATTAGATGTTATTCCATGAGTCACTGATCTAGTGTAACCCCCTAAATAATATATAATGGAGTCAGTGTCCCACTAAGGCTGGGAATTTTTGATTCCGAACATGGATGCAAATTTGAACATTTAAATCAGTAAAATAAATCATTTTCCAGCTGTAAATTAACAATTAATATAAATTAATTAAGATTTAATCACATAAAAATGCAATGTAGGGGTCAAAGACGTTGCATCAACTGTAGTCAACCCCATCCAGAAGAAAAATACCACCAAGAATACCTTCATTGTTCGGGAAAACATTGTCCAAACGATCGCCAATGCCCTGCCAATTAAGCGCTGTATACTCTAATATTGTCTTATCAATAAATTTAATTTATTGGAATGTAAAGCGGACTTTCCAGATATTGTGAGTTCTTCCGCTACTTTTAGACCACTCAATTCTTTACCCAGAAATGTCCCAAAGTCTTAGCTTACAACCAGGCTTACTCCTAAAATAAGGTTCCAGTCTACAACTCCCATGTCAAACGTGGAAATTCTGAAATTCTTGGGCAGTGCTAGTCCTCCTCCTTGATATGCCACTAAAAAGGGAACACTAAATAGAAACAAGACAACCCAAAACCTTTCACTATCTCTTACTGAGACAAATTTAAGTAAACCTGGATATATTTTATACCAAATTGAACCTATAAGTAAAATAATTAACCACATTAATAAGGAAACATTTGTAGATCCCCAGAAAACGTTAAAAAACTTAATTTGCACACTAAACAACTTGATAATCAGAATGAAGAACGCACAACTTCAAAATAATTAACTCTTTGCTCTTTACACTATCGTAAAAACTCTTTCTCTCTTAATATCGAAAACTAAATCAAAAAGCCACAATATTGGTTTTCTTCAATAGAATGCAAGATCTCTTCTTCCCAAGAAAGGTAACCTTGAGCATCTTATGAATACAATGAATGTTTCTGTTTCTTTACTACCTGAAACATGGCCCAATTCAAATAAATAATGTAAATTTGCTAACTACAACTTTATTCGATTAGACAGAGGCGATTCTTATAGAGAAATTGGTATACAAATTCAAAATGGTATATGCTATAAAAATTTAAATCTCATTCAGCCATTCAACAAGTCGGCGGTTGGTATACAACTATTTACTCCTAATCTTTCAAAATTGACTGTTGTTTCTGTGTATGGATATCTCTCCATATATACTGCTTCTAGTCAATGGACTAAATTTTTCAAATCATTACCTCGGCCATTTGTGGTTGGCAGAGACTAATGTACATCACACCAGACCGCATCTCACGCTATCTGAATAATTGTACATCATACTATTTTTAGTTCAGATTGGACTGATCCCCAAGGGGAAGAATTCTTGGACTCTATAGTAAAAAAGACTTACGTACATGAATGATGGTACCCCCACAAAAATTAAGCTTCCAAGAGAACATAGGTATTCATCTGTAGATATTACAGTTGTCTCCACGGAAATATACCATATAGGGAAGTTATAAATGATCCTTGGGATTCAATCATATTCCAATCTTTTTCTTGAATCATAACTTGTACAGCCGCCTACACTGAACAAAAATGGAACATAAAGAAAACAGATTGAGATGCATTCACAGAACAATGGGAAACCAAAAGTAGGGAATTGAATGATTCAGTGGATTGTGAATCTTTCTGCTCGACTTGGACAGAGGTTTGCGAAAATTAAGAAGATTCTCTTTGGTCCTAAGATTTTTAAAAGCAAAAGTTGGTGGAATTCGGAATATGCCTCTGCTGTGACCAAATTTATGGAAGCAATTAAACAGTATAAAGCTTTCCCTCCTTAGAAAATTACAAAGTAAACAATTCCTTCAACAAAGCTCAAGACATAATCAGATCGGCGAAAACAAACTCTTGGTAAACATTTTGTTCCTCTTTCAACCACTCTACCACAATTCAAAAGATTTGGAAAAAATTAAAAATGTTCCAACTCTCTCGATTCCCCGTCTAAAACTTGGTCCAGCTATTGAAGACAATTGATGTCCTTCATGTCCCAGTAAGAATCTTCCAGTCAATTTTGGTCATCAATGGGCTAACTCTCGGTAAGCTGACCCTTTCTCTTTTGTTGAGCTAGCTAGATAGAGCAATTTAAAAATATAATAATATTGCTTTTGGGATAGATCAAATTCATTATAGTATGATCAGTAACCTCCTCTGTCAAAGTTTCTTTTAAATTTGTCACAATTTTGGACCAGTAGTAAGCCTCCAAACTCATGGAGATACACATTAGTAGTTTTAGTCAGGAAGGGTTGTTGGCCATTAGACTCTCCTTATCCGTACCGACCTATTTCACTTGTCATGCATACTAAAACCCTACAAGAAGACGATAAAGGCACATCTGGAATGATCCCTAGAACAAAATCACCAGCTCTCCCAATCTCAATTTGTATTTAGGAAAAATAAATCTGTTTTTGAAGCACATCTTTCTTAAATCTTGGATGTTTACATTGCCTTAACCAAAAATAAGTGTTCTGGCCTTTTTCTCGATATAAATAGAGCCTATGATAATGTTAATGTACACCAGTTGGGAACCAAGCTCTCCTCTTGGCTTACCCTCTCTTCTCATCAGCAACATCATGGCTTTGCTAACTGACCGAAGACTTATTTTTAAAATAAATGGACTTACGATAGGACCTAAGACTTCCTATAAAAGAATTCCGCAAGGGGGATTTTTGAGCCCTCTGTTGTGTACCATTTATATGGCCGACATTCTGCCAGAACACAAAAATCATCCAAAATGCTGATGATATCTGCACTTATACCATTTCCAACTCAATAACAGACTGCCTGACGAAAATGCTAAGATTTGTTGGCGTTTTGGCTAAGGGAAAATGGTCTATTCATTTCTGAGTTTGGGATGGTTAGGGTTAATAAAAAAAACTATTGTACACAATAAATTCAAACTATTTACATAAACCATTATTATTTAACTATATAGAATGGATTTCTTCAAAAACACTCATTTTTTTGTCATCAGTGCTACAACCTGGACGGTAGAAGCATGTTATCACTTTCCTGCCTTGCACATCAGCCCTTTTGCAGCAATTTACACAAAGAATTTCTCAAAAATGGCCAGCAAGAGGACAAAGGGTTTGATGGACGGGCATTTAGGGGATTCTGTAAACAACAGATGTTCTATCATGTCGATTAGCTTCTGCTTGTCAAATTGGGAATAATTATAGAACAAACTATCCATGAAAGGTTAATGTTTTATATGATTTTTACATCTTCATTTCACAGCTCTTTCTAGAATGAGTTCAATTATTTTTAAAAAACTAATTTTAAACTCAGGATTAGGAAATTATTTATTATTATAATTAAATTGAGTTAAAAATTAAACAAACTAAATGAAAAGAATAAACTGTTAAACTTAGGGAACTCGAGAAAATCCTAAAAATCTCAAAATATTTTAGCATTTTACAACAGTCTATCTATCCATCTTATCTGTAATCTTATATATATTATAAAAATAGTCAAATTTGACTTAGAAAAAGCTGATAAAAAGATGATAAAAAAAAGTTCACAGCCAACTATATTTGGCAACATTGGAGCTATACTGGAATGGTGCAAATTGTTTGAAAGCTGGTTTCATGCTGAATCTAAAAATTCCTTCAGAAAAGGGAAAAATATTAGCCCACAGAATAGAAAAAAAGATCAAGATAAATTTGTTTAATGTTAAAATAATTGTTGTATACATATAATTTATTTTTGAAAAATAAAACAATTTCATACAAAAACTATTTTAAAATTTATGTTCAACTTAAAATACACTTTTGATAATAAAATAATACATCGCAAGACATACAATTAAATGGACACACCTACAAATAATAAAATTGTATATTACACTGAAAAAAAAAAGTAAAAAACAAAAACAGTACATACAACCTTACAACTAAGTTTAGTTTGGTATATAAAATAAAATAACAAAAATATATACATCAACCATTTAAAAAGTGTTTGCTTTCAAATAAATTACATTGCAATATTTATTATACTGCATAACAGATTAATTACCATCTCAAGATCAATGAATGTTTAATATCTAAAAAAAAATAAAACCATAATTAAAAATTAAATGCTCAAATTTAAATCCATTAATGCCTACTTACCTGCTTTACAGATGATAACAGACATGCACTCAATTTACAACTTAAGAAAATCTTATTTCTGCGAACTTTTAAATTCGGTGTAATTTCCATATTAGTCAAATTTCGAAGGATAGATTTTATCCTAAAGATTGCTGCACTAAGCGAAGGATTAGCAGATTTGAGTATGTCTGGAATAACTTGGTCTTTCGTATCTTTGTAATCACAATTGCGCATTTGCTTAAATGAATAGAAACAAAAAGTTTAATTAACTGGGTAAAAAAAGTACAACTGCAAAGCTAAATTCCACGTTAATCTAATTCGATACTTACTTTTAATTCAACAAAAAAAACCAAATCCTTATCTTTCCTTCTCATTGAATTATTTTTAACGGATAAAAACCAAGAGCACCATACATAAATATATGCTTCCATTTCTTCATGCAAGAAACATGTACTTAATGAAATCGTATTCGGCTTAGCCTAAATGCAAACAAAGTGTTGTAACTCGTTTTGATTGTTATTAAACAATTTTTTCATAATCACAATAAAATAAAAAGTAGAATTTACCTCTTTGATTGAATATACATAAGCTTCTGTGCCACAATTTACAAGGTCACTTAAGACATGATACATTTTAGCATTCATTGCGATTGTAACTAACACTCGGTAAGTTGTGCCAGGTAAAGGAACAATCTCGTCTAATTTAAAAACTGTCAAAAACAATTCAAGCGCTTTGTGTTTATACATGTCAAGATTTTCAAACATCAATAATAACAGTGGTCCAAAATATTTAGAAACATCTGAAAATATGGTTAATCATTTTAACATTTTCTTTACTTGCATGATAAAAAAAAGTCCCTTTTAGATGGCCCAGCTGAATTTCTCTTGAACCAATGACTATCAAAAAACAAAAATTTAATGTGTTATAATAATTAATATTTTTACCCTTGTTTCAAATGTTTACCTTTTTTTGGGGTATAAATTAAACATGATACCTAAGACCTAGTTCAACTTCAAACATCATAACAGATCATTTTAAGGGATTTTTTATGTTGAAAACAATGGTGCAATTAGAGTTTAAATTGGTCAAAAAATGAGTTTGAAAAAAAAATTGGTTTGCTATTTATTAATCACACTCCATGTTCGAACTGCCTGCCTTAAGTAAAGATACAAAGATTTGCTGTTTAAATTTGTTAATTGTGTTAAAATATTCACCAGTTCTTTAAGCGATAGTCAGGGAGATGGATTGACAAGCATTTTCTATCCGTTGCCGTAGTTCTTTACTGAGGTTGCTGGGTTATGATTGGCATAGACCATGTTTTTTAAATGGCCCCCACAGAAAAAAGTCAAGTGGAGTTCAAGCAACTGAGAGACAACAGATTGGGACATCCGCGTATCCTGGAAGTGATGATTTAAAAAACTTCTCACATGCAAAAAATAGTTAGTGTATGAGCCATTCATTAAACAGGAGCATCATTCTTTACTGTTGTTGCAGAGGGACATCATCTCTAATAGTGTTAGTAAAACCTCCTTCAAAAAAGTGAGGCACTGTGCACAACATTTAAAGTATTTTTGTAGAAATAAGATCCAATTAATTTATTGTACAAGTTGATACAAAATTCTCAGATTTTCCTCTGCCCACTTTCGAAAATTCCAATGATTTAGTATACCATTAGTCCATAGGATGTATGGAAGAACAGTCCCTTCAGCCTCCCAAATTGGCATTTGTGCAACACCTGTCAAAATCAGTCTCAAAGCCCCTGGACAAGATGATAGCAAAACAACTTAAAATTCGGAGTCCAAAGCACTTCTCTAATTTTATTTTTAGAAAAAAAAAAAAACCTAAAACTCTTCCTACCGAAAGAGGTATTCAGATTTTAGCAAACTTACTGTAAATTATTCAGCTCCTCATTGAAATTACACTGCCAAGTTCTTGTTGCCATAACTGCCATTTTTTGACCAATTTAAAATTTGATTGCACCATTGTTTTCAGCGTAAACAAATCCTTTAAAATGATGTATTAAAGGGATGTGTAGGGTCATATTTGAAATTTTAAAGTTGAACTGGGTCTGAGGTACCTGTATAATTTTTCTACAAGTAAAGGTAATGTGAAATAGTACCAAAAAATATTAAACACATTATTTTCTTTCAATAATGTCAGATGGGCCACCTAAAGAGTAATATACACATAACACACGCACGTGTGTGTGTGTGTGTGTGTGCATGCATGCATGTGTCTTTACTATTTACAATTTTGTTACATAATGTTGTTATTATGATCTATTTACAAAAGTACACACCATATGCACTACCACTGGTTGTGGTGGTGGGTGAGTTGACGTTGCGACCTATTACATTTCTTTTATTTCATAATTAAATTAAATAATTCTCTTTTAAACTAATATCATTACATTATAGTTAAAGCTTTATTAACAGAATAATGATATCACACTAATAATGACTTAATAATGTAAATGGGCTAATTTACAATTGTACATAAATCATATTATTCCTCTTTAAACAAGTACTAAATTCTTTTACACTTCATATCAATGTAAAGTAAATCAAACCAAAATAAAACAAAAGCACACACAAAATTTAATAATAATATTAAAATAATAGAAAAAGAAGAAGATTGACTCTGTCGAATGCAGAGGATATATCCATAAAGAAAGCATACGCTTTCTGCTTGTTTTTTGCCAAGTTCAGTCCGACGAGACTTGTCTAAGTGAATAGGTTATCTCATGTGGTTGGCCGGATTGAAATCCAGCCTGAAATTCTTTTAGGGTTCCCTGATTTATACAATATTTCAACATTCCCAGGTTGAGCCCTGTGTACAACTTGCACACTACATTGATATTATTTTTGTCTCCTTTTTTTAACAGTAGAAAGATTAATGAAACAATTAACTAGTCGAATTGGATTAACGAATGTTTTGGGACCGTGGCCAGTTCAAACAGCTTAATAATTCATCTAGTATATTCAGGGAGACATTTTTGTAAAATTCATACAGGATAGTCTATGCTTGGGGACTTAGCGTTCTTTGCTTTTCTTAAAATGACCTCAAATTCTCCCATATCAAAGGGGTTTATCAAAGTCATTTATAGCATACAGCGGGGCATATTGAAATTTCATCTCAGTTTGTGAGTGGTACAGCGATTTTAGCATACTTCCATTTCAATCATTTTAGTGACCATAAACTTTTGTTTTTTTGAATGTATTAACATCATCCCAGAACTCTTTACTATCTCTTCTTTTATTTCTTTTGTATATAATTACATCACTAATATATTTTTATTTATTTATTTTACAATTTTTGAAATTCTTTGTTGCACTCTATATAATTGATTTTATCATTTGAATAATTAATTTTTTTTATTATCTTTTTAATGCTTTCTGAGATGCGGTTCTAGATTTATTGCAATCTTTGTCAAACCATTGATTTCTGGAGATTTTAAAATTGTATTTCTGGTTGGGGTTGTAATTACTAGCCTGTTTTATCATTTCATTGATAAAAGTAATTTTGGAGTCGATATTTTCTGTCCCAAAATAAGAACGAAGCAATTTTTTAAAATTTCTTCTGATAATTATGTTTACCACCGTCATGCCAAATCAATTTCGGGTAATGCTGTAAATGTATTGAATCATTCTTTTTGCTACAGTCACTTTGCAAGGATAGTACTATTAGCACATGGAGCATATCTATTAATATTTTACCATTATGGTTTATTTCTTTGTCCTTAGACATAATCTTTCTATATTTACCAGGTACATTGACAAGTCAGTAATTTTTTGCAACTCATCCACTCTTGCATTGAAATCTCCAATCAAACAGAAGTTTAAGTTAATATGACTTATTTGTATCTCGATACCACTTTAATGGCACTATTCACAGGTACTATTTAATTCATGTGCAACAGTTTCTACTCCCGTAGGGCAGTTTTAAACCAAATTAATGCAGAACGTGACTGTCTTAGACAGGCGTTCGAAGTCAACCTACACATACATACATACACAAAAAAAAAAAAAAAAAAATGTACGCACCAATTGGTGAATGAAGTGTGCTTTGAGCGTTTAGTATTTTATCAAATATTCTGATTATCAAATTGGGCAGCCGAAGATGAAAAAAATTATCCAATAAAAACATCAAAGTGTTGTATGTAATGCAAAAATCATCATCTTCACCATCAATACCCCATTTGGTTTTATCAGCCAAAATTAAGTTGTTAGCTGAAAATAGACATCAATCATTCAGAACATTATAAACTATTATATATATTATATATAATATATATATATTTATTAATCATAATTGACCACATTAATTAATGAAACATAATCTAAGGTCATGGATTGAGATGAAAAAGCCAGTCTAACAAGGGGGATTCAAACCAAAATCTAGCAAAAAGTTCCCTTATATTAGAATTAATATTAATAGAGTATGTAAAGATGAGTTGGTGTCTGAGTGGATCAAGTCACTTCAGCTGAAGGTAATGGGTTCAAATCCCGATTGTGACCCTTGCTTTTTCGCCTCAACACCAAGAACTAAGATTTAAAGTATAATTAATAAAAAGAATAAACTATATTAACCTAAACAGCATGCCAGATGTGCGTAAGTTTAGAGTGGTGACTTTCACCTGGTACTAATAAATTCATAAGTTAAGCATAAAAATGATCTTCACGTCAATATTTCTTGTCATTATGAATAGTGTGAATATGAAAACATAAAATCTATACTACTGTTAAAATTGGTAAAATAATTATATCTGCCTTAAAGTTGTTTTAACTTATGAAAATTACCATATTATCAAGAGATATCCAAACCAGTTTGGGAGTTTGAGGTTTTGTTTGGTATTAAATTTTCCTACACAAAATGTTTTTACATTTTAAAAAATGATTGAAGAGACAATCCCCTAAAAAGTATTTGCATATTCATAATAATAACTGGTTAATTCTCTATTAAAAAAAAACTTTTTTAAGTGAGATTTTCATTTTTTAATTTATTTTATATTTTTTGTTTATTTAAGGAACTTCATCAATTTTGTGCAACTGGAAAGACTTTACATAAGGTAGGGTTAGGGATAGGGATAGGATTATGTAGTGAGGGTTGCATTACATTAACACGTTCGTTTGGCCCTGATTAGTATAGACTCCTCCTAAGAAAAACTTTGATTAATTTTTTTAATTGTGAAAATTTTCTAAAAGGTCAAATGGAATAACTGTCCTGACAATAATGTTGCCAATGTGGATAAAAATTACTTTTTTCACAATCTCACCACGGCTAAATGTCTTTTTAAGAGGGGTAGAGATGAAAAGTAGGATATCTCAAGAAAAATGTTTGAGAAAAAAGGTCATTTCATTTTTTTTTTTTTTAATCGCCTTTCCTCGCAAAGTTTAACACTTTGACGTCGAATTGTTTTATGTTAATATAATTAAACAGTAAAACATTCACTTTTGGGCGTTACAAGTTTAGCAGAAAAGCAATAATGGCATAATAAGTATCAAGCTGCAATCACATCCCCCCTATGGAGTCTTAGTCGGATGTGATCTTTAAGACTTCCATTTCCTTCCTATACAAAAATTGCCTTCGGTATTTCACAATGTCCTCTTATGAAACATGTAAAACAGCAAGGGTCCTATTCTAAATCGAATAAATTGTCCAAATGCCATGATCGGGTATGAGGAAGCGGAAAATGGTCTGACAAAAACGCCACCGTATCAGACAAGACCAAGAATGGGCATTCAATTCAAATTCATGGCACATGATCCTTAAAAGATGTGCATTTATATAATGTGAAAGAGGAAGGAATTGTTCATCAGGGTTGATCAAACCGCAGACAATAGTTCAGTCGGACAGTTCAGCAAAACCTATCACGCTCCACAAGTCGTGACTATCAGACCGTCATTTTTTCAGACTGAGAAAAGATCCATCATTTTATTATATTTTATTTTAAACAAAACAGATAGCAAAGTAATATTTCCCAAAATATGAGCAATCAAACTCATTACGGAAGTACACCTCGGTCTTTCAAGCAGAAATATTGGGTTGTCCGGAAAATAATGCAGGATTTTAAGTTTTCATTAAAAAAAATTTATATAAAATATTCTGTTTACGTTTACAGGATTACTCATTTGTATGAATGTCAACACTTATTAATCCTCTTCCAAATGATATTGTTTGTTTACCTCTGTAGCATTCCGCTACTTGGAAATAATTCAGTCATCCTTATAATGTCAAAGCGAGAATTTCGTACGATTTTCTTTTACGAGTTTAAACTCGGCCGAAGCGGAGCCCAAACGGCTAGAAACATTAACCAAGTCTGGGGCGAGGGTTGTGTTAATGAGTGCACTGTGCAAAGGTGGTTTAAAAAATTTCGGGAGGGAGATTTCAGCCTTGAAGATGAAGAAGGTCGTGGAAGGCCTTCCTCTCTTAATGATGATGTTCTGCGATCAGTGGTGGAAGAAAACCCCAAAACAACTGTTCGAGAACTTGCAGAGCAACTCAAAGTCAGTAAAACGACCGTCGCTGACCACCTCAAGGCGATTGGAAAAGTGAAATCGGAAAGGGCCCATTTTGTTGCATGACAACGCTCGACCACATGTGTCACGTGTAACGTCACAAAAATTATTGGAGCTTGGCTATGAAACTTTGCCTCACCCACCCTACTCTCCGGACCTCTCGCCTACTGACTACCATTTTTTTAGACACCTGGACCACTACTTACAACACATAATATTCAAAAATCAAACGGAACTGGAAAATGCATTTATTGACTTTATCAATTCTAAAAATTCTGAATTCTACTCAGACGGAATTAATAAGTTACCAACACGTTGGGAGAAATGTATTGAGAGTATGGGAAATTATTTTGATTAAAGAACATTGCTTTAAAGTAACTAGTTTCTTTTTTTTTTTTTTTGTTTAATACCAAAATCCTGCATTATTTTCCGGGCAACCCAATACATGCCATCAATGCTTGTGCCCTGGAAAAATCTTAAAAGAGGTTACACTGACAAAAAATCCTCATAAGATCAGACAGCCAAGCAGCTATTAAAGCACTGGCATGCACAGGATTACATCAAAATTAGTCAGCGAATGCTCCAAAATCTGGGGACCACAACAACCTAACGGTATCCTAGGTGACAGGGCACAGGGGAATTTTGTGTAATGAAGAAGCAGACAGACTGGCCAGAGGTTTCTCATTCACAATAATGAAGGGCAGATTTTCTTAATATGAAATATTCATCATGTGAAAATTATAAACTATTTATATAATTATATACATAAAATATAAAACAAATAAAAAATAAAATAAAACGTGAGCTAAATTCAGGCTATTTTAAAAATACACTTGCAGACAGATTAACGCTGAACAGCTAAAACATTCATCTGAACTAAAAGTTATATCAAAATGATCACTAGAAAGTTGCAAATAAAATGATACCAATCCCATTATGATTGTGCTGTTTTTCATGAAATACTAATGGAAGAATGAACCGTACTGATGTACTACTCTAGTGAGAAGTGTACCAAGAAGTGCATATAAGTTAAGTTAAATGATAGGAATAAGTTAGGTAACATAGGGTTAGGTTACATGTCTGATTCAATTTTTTTTTAAAGTAGGGGATGATTTACTTCATTTTTATTTCTATTTCAAAATGATTCTTAAATATACAAAATATAAACAACTTACATAAAATGATGTTTGTAGCTGATCTATAATAACCGTTGAAGAACAGAGTTTGCAAACATAAAGATGCTACATATACACAACTAGTATTGTGTACAATAGGCTGAAATAGAAAGGTTTACACATTAATAATGAAATATAGTCAAACTTCCCGTAAGTGTTCATTTCTCAAGAGAGGGCTTTTGTCCCTTACAAAAATTTTTAGGTGCATTAAAGGAAAAAAAATTGAATTTTCTATCTCGTAGACTTGCTCAATGTCATACATAATAAATATGCACATTGAACAGACTTTAGTCCTAGAAAAGTGGAAAAATTTTCTATATTAAAATTGTACTTTACCTTAAAAATAATTGGGTTTATATGCTTTCCTCTTAACATTGCCATTAATTTGAATGCTTCATTCCACTTTGTTTCAGTAGCAAAATATAATATGAAGTCAACACAAACTTGTGCTATCAGTTTAATATCATCTCTCCTTTGTGTACCTAGAGGAAAATTCATTATTAATTTTTTAGCATTTTAATATTGATTTAAAAACCATACTCTTCTCTATATATTCTATTATATTTTCTAAAATGTGAAGTATGCTCTCCTCATTATATTTAACAGAATAAAATAACTTTTTTCCAATAAATTTTCTTTCAGATGAATTATTCGCCCATACAATTATCTTAGCCAGGGTTATATAATCTTCAGTGTGCACTGACGATATAAGCGCCTTCAAGATGCTTTTGATGGTGATATTTGGCTCATATGCAGGAGATAATTTATATGTATTTTCACTGATTTTCACTTTTTTACAAGCAGCATTGAAATAGGCGTTGCGTTTCCTTTTTCTGGAGGCATCAGACTCCTTATTCATGCATCTAACTATGGTTGATAATTCATTCCTTAAAGCCTTTTGTTGGTTATGAGATAATTTTTCCTTACAAGCTTTCATGAATTTTTCTATTTGATCTAAATATTTCCAAAAATCCTTTTTCAGGTTGCTAATCTAAAATAATAATTATTTAATTAAAAAAAGAAGAGCAATATTAGAAACTGATGTTATTTTAAGTTATTAAGTCTACTTTATTTTGAATTTTGACATCCTGTCATAGCTCATTAAACCCTCCAGGCGGCACACAAGGTTCCTAAACTGACAAATCAAACTAAACACCACAAATCTCTTAAAAGATAGCTCTTACTCACAGTTTGTTGTTTTCAATGATCTGAATTTCAAACATTAAACACTCATCAGCAGGATAATAGAGTTACGAACACTGTTCTAACTAACTAATACTGATGACGAGCATTTAATGCTTTAAGGCCAGATTAATGAAAACAACCAAATGTGAGTAAGGACTACCTTTTAAAGAGATTAAACATATTCACCACACCTTTATCATTTCTGTAAACACCACAAAGTCTGGTTTACCATAAACTTCATCGCATCACTGCCTCACTTATCAGGTGGGTGCACACTAGATCGGTGGGGCAGAGCAGTACAGGACCGACCCCAAGAAAAATACATTGAAATGGATGTAACCACACACACTACATTAGTAAGGCGGTATGAAGCCGTGCTAAAAAAAGACTTCTAGAAGCGGTCATGCTGTGCTTACACCACTCTACTGGTCTAGGGTTTGTGGGGTGGGGAGAATAGCTGATTTCATGGTTTTCGGCTACTCTTGGAATCCCTATTTCTAACGATGAAGCCAACGACTGTCCTTCTGTTTCCAACCACACCATCCTTCTCATTGTTCTCACTATAAGAAATAGCTAGATCTACAAAAACTAACCATGTGTGGATGTGAATAAGAGTGAATAATAAATATGAATTATTTATATGATTAACCCAATAACTTATTCTACTTAATCTTACTATAAAAAATAAAATAAAAACTAATGAAATAATGCAATATAATAATTCAGTAATAATACATAGCTTACTGCATGCTTGTTAGAACAATTTCTTGATGTGCAGTTATTCTCCGAAAAATTATCAGGGCTTATTTTATCATTAGAATTTTTTGAACCATCGTCTGAAAACAAAATTGAATAAAATGTATTTCTTAACGAAAAGTATTTGTTTATAAAATAAGTCCATAACATTTTTTAACCAGTAATTTTATTTGTCCTTATGTTGTTACATATTAAACAATGTTAATGGGAAACACTACTTCACTTAAGAAACATAGGCAGAAAACACTTTTTTTTGTTTTTACATGGATATTTCAACTATGAGGTTATATAACCCCTAGGGGTATGTGTTTTTGAAAAAAAAGCCTATTTTTGAACCTGATATCTTTCAGTGAGCACTGTGTCTACACCAACATATTTAACCAATGTGGCCATCAACAACCCACTCAAATAGCTTATTGCTCAGAGTTGGAAAATTCTGAATGGACAAAATTATAGGTTCAAAGGCAGTGGTGAACAAAAAGGTTAATATTTTGTTTACATGTTCTTGAATTTTTCATTGAATTTACCATTAAAAAACATTATGGACTTATTTAATGACTGAATGAGATTTTTTTGAGCGCAATAAAGCTCTCTAAAATTTATTTTGTTTATAAAAAACAAACTTTATAATATGCATTGTTATTGCAAGTGTATAAAATAAATCATGTCCACATACTGTGAGAGCAAATCCTATTTGAATATACATTTAACATATCCACTTTCTGCTTCAACATAGAGATGTAGTAATTAAAATGACTGGAAATATCTACCTGTAAAAACATTCATAATTATACATTAAATTTACGTTAATTATAAAAATAACTATACATGATCCAAAGGTGGTGAAGCTGTTCTGTCATTTTTCTCATAAAATACACCATGAAGTTGTTCGTCATTTATAGAGCAATTCTGGATTTTTAATTCGTTATGAACAGGTTTGCTGAAATAAAATTAAAAAAAAAAAAAAATTGAGAAGTGAGACACAACTCTAAGACTTACACAATAAAAGACCAATATTAAAACAATTATCATTATATTTAAATCCCATTTATGATAACTCAATACAAATATCTTTTCACAGAAACAAAATTCAAAAACACATCAAAGTAAAAAAAAAAAAAAAAGAAAACTTTTAACAATTTATAGATATGTTGTGTTCTATGCAAATGGAAAAAAGGCATTTTTAAAAGCTTTGGTTTGTGTAAACTAGAGGGTAGGGTTAAGGACAGTAAGGTTAGGGTTTCTAACTATAATACAGTCGTAGTTTTTTTTTTCTCAGTTAAGATGGTGAAATGGAAAAACATTTGTGACATACTAAAATTATTGTATTTACTCACGGCGGTAAATGACTCTCATTAGAACATCGCATCCTGTTTGATTCTTCTTCTTGAACGAGTGGTAAACAGTTGGAATTGTTATTAAGAGCACTGCTTAGCAGGGGAATTGATGGAGATGAGCAAAGTTTCCTTTTATATCTTGATTTACGTTTCAGTACAGAGTGCCTTGATGTTTTCTTCATATGCTGAGCACCACATGGCAAGTCAGTGTTAATTTCTGTAGGCGCTTCCCTACCATTTAACATATAATTATGTATGGATGTTTCAGTATAGTGATCATTGTCTGGTGACTTTGAAAACACATCGTCACAAGTGTCTTCATCCAATGTGGCTTGTAACGTATCTAAGCCAGGAAAACTAAAACAAAATAAATTATTAATGTTAGATGAAACTTAACATACTTTTTCCAGTTTGGTGTGCCAAAAAAGTAGCCTTGAATTTCTGAAGCCTAAATTACAGACAAGTTGTTTCGGTTTTCTAGTTTGTCATTTCATAGCCTATTTTTCTCTCTTTACCTTTTATATTAAAATGGGCTAGAAAAGGCCACTGTTTTTGAATGAGGTATCTGCAAGAGTTGGAACTAGTTTATATTCTCTATAACTAATGCTCATTAGCATTTAAAAAAAGGTAGTTTGGACGGTTTGGACCAAAAGATGGGTCACACACCTTCAAGAGTTAATAAGTTAAGCTAATGGATCAAGATGTCATTTTGTAATTTTTTATAGAATGTCAACATATTGAGAGAATAAGAGTACAAATAAAACTTGCCTTGCAGTTCTTGCATTTTTTTTATCTTACCATGCCTCATTAAATATTAACTTTCAACCATACATCCTTCCTATCAGCCAGAATTGTGTTACTTAGGTAACAATATTGGAAGAAGTGAAGCGCAAACAAGTACTTAGAGTCGAAGATTACTGGCTCATTGATACTGATGTTTATTATTGTCTAGATTAGTTTATTATGTCAACATGAAAGCTACTGACTCTTTTATCAAAGATTCCATGTTAAATGTTGATATTTTTTGACCAAAACCATTATCTAAGCCGTTTACTAAATTTGTCAATAAAATGAGTTAAATAACATTCAAATTTTTAACTGACAAAAAGAAAAACAAATATAAAATAAAAAATTTAAAATTCAATTTCTTATTATATATACTACCAATGATCTACCAAACAAACAAAATAGAAATTCAAAGAAATATTTATTATTAATAAAATACCTATTAGAAATCGAAGATGCCATTTTCATTCTAGATGAATCTTTAAAAGATGTGGATGGTTGAGGGTTTCTTTCCATTTCCTGAAACGTTACTTCCGCTGTTTGTTGGGCAGCTACTTTTTCCAACTGTCTCTCAATGTAATCTAAAATATTGAACATTAATAATCACTGGGAACTGATGTCTAAGAGCTTAAAAAAATATATTCACTGCTGTTTATCAAGTCTTCATGACCTCGTTGCGACTCTGCCCCATTAGCTGAGCATGAAGCTGCCGTTGATTTAGAAATAGCTACCTTGTCATCCTTTTTGCTTTTTGGTTACATGTGGAAAAATATATTTCAATTAAACTAGCCAATTAATTAAATTAAACTAGCTGAACAGGATGAGTGCATTACATGCACATGAAACAATGGTTGAATATTTTATTAAACATTATTCGGTAAAGATGATCCCACAAAGGAAAATGGACAAACTTAATGTAGTTTTTACAAAGATTTATGCTACTGTTGAATTGAGCTATTAGAAAACTAGAGAAAACAAAAACTTCAAAAGCATGTAGCTGTTTAAAGAAGATAAAACTGAGGAGTATTTTAGATTAAATTAGAAAAGTAGTACTGGTAGTCTTGGCGAATGCTTGGTATATGTAAATGGGCATTTCATAAGGGATAATCTAAACTTTAAATGGAAATTACAAATTTCAGAAGAAGAATACCTGGTTTTAGAAAGGACGGAAGCTCTTTGATCATTTTGCTTCAAGGATTCCGTTTTCTTAGTGCATATGTTTAGTAATTCATTAGCACTTCTTTCTAACTTTTGCGTCTGTGTTTGTGGGTCAGAAGTCACACCCTCACCCATTGTTTGCTGAACTACTGTTTTTTCACGAGGACGTTTTCTTTTCCCACATGTCCTCATATACTTAGAAGTCGACATGGACTTCATAATTAGCACATCATCTCTTCTTTGTTTCTTTTGACCCGATTGACTAAATTTAAAAACAAAAAATGAGAAAAATTTGTATATTTCAAATCAGTTAGCTTATCATACCATTCACTTCGCTGCATAAATCGATATGTTAGTTCCATTTTCTCAGTGCATGAATTTTTAGGTGCCAATTGATGTGAGCTTTTTTGTAATTGTTCGCTCTGCATCGGTGAATCAGGAGACTTTGTTTCATTTGTCTTTTGTACCGTTACTGCTATTTCTGACGGTGGCGATTTCACCTTCCCATGCAATCCATCTTGCTCCACATCCTTCTTACTTGGTTCACTAAATTGAAAAAGAAAAAATGAGAAACATTTGCTTTTACATGTTATAACAGTTTATCATACTTTTCAATTTGCCGCATAAATTGAAATGTCAATTCCGTTTTATTGGTAGGTGTATGTATT
>CM077101.1:2627505-2651440 GCA_039619505.1 Cimex hemipterus | reverse complement strand
ATTTCACCTTCCCATGCATTCCATCTTGCTCCACGTCCTTCTTACTTGGTTCACTAAATTGAAATAAAAAAATGATAATAAATTATTGAATTTAATTACTAACCATACTGGAATACATGTACAGTTTAAAAAAGTGGTTGAATGGTTTTTTCCCAATTTTTAAATATTAGGCTATAACACAAATCACTCCCTTAGACCTGGATAAACTGTGACATGATGTTATACATATAACACTCTACCACTACCTCATCTCTCTTTTAAACAGCACTATAGACTCTAAGAGATCGAATCATGAAACAGCTATATCCCTAGAAATATTGTATTAAAAAAAAAATCAAATAGAAAGAAAAAATGGATATTCACAATTTTTAAATCGAGATCACAAAAACACTTTTACTGCCTCCAGCAATAATGCCGAAAGCCTCACTACAAAATACACCTCACAGAGTATGTAAGTGTAAAAGAGCAAAGTTGTCTGCTAAGAAAAAGACATGTGGTTTGTAGGACCAAAACTATACAAAGATGTAATATACTTTTGCCCCCACCAGCCAGGTTTTTGCCTAATTAATTGCTTTCAGGAATATCACAATCACAACTGGACTACCCATGTTTCCAAAAGGAACTCTATATGTATGTAGTGAGTACTTATAACTTTGAAAATAAGTTAATTAGTTATGTTTACGTAATAACTGTATTTAGTTTTAGTATTTAGAATAATTTGAGTGTTTGTATTTTCCCATAATTATAGTTTTATTTGTACCAATGTTTTGTTAAAATATAATTTTATTTACTAGTCAGATTTGCAAACAACTGAGTTTCCTCTGTGCTGAACGTGTTAAAAATCAGCACAATAGATTTAACAAAGCATTGTCATGCTCAAGGACTGGCACTCCTTGACCAGTTAAGACACTGAGCAACCTTTTTCCCTACAAGCAGGACACCTGCATAGTTTCCCGCAAAATCAGTTGTCCTTGTGTCAATGGAGTATAGCCTATCCTGAATCCCTTCAGTCTGTTCTGAATCGTGCTTTTAACAAGCATGAACTTCTTAGACAATCTGGTCCATCAATGCTGCCATTCTTTTATTGTTCTTACTGCTGGTACTGCATCACAGGGCGGGACCTGTCTGCTGGCAAGACATCCCAGATTTTGCTGTTTTTTCTGCACATTCATTGCCCTCTAGCACATGTCTGGGGAACCAGTAGACAACCACCATTTTTCTGAGATGCTCCAACTCCCATATCTCTATAAGAGAACAACAGAGGGGTCCACTAAGAATCTGTCACGAATAGACAAAACAACACTCAGTGAGACTGTACAAACAAGGTAGTTCATCTCTAATCACTTGAGTCGGCATGCCAAATCTCATAAAACAACACCATGTACATGCTGCAGTGCCATGGGAGCTCACCAGTTCAAGCCATCTATATAGATGCGGAAAGCGGCAGAACTTGGTCTAAGTTCCAGGAACACAGCTTGGTTCAAGTGTGGCAGGTTACATGATCTGGCTAATACAGCAAAATCACTTCAGATGAATACATTGGGAAGGCCCAGGGAGGCATTGGCCTGGTGGTTTGAATATACAATATATACAAATGGTTGTATATTAATTGCTAATCAATATAATTAAAATACCTTTTTTTATGAAGAATGGAAGCTACTAATTGGTCATGGTGGCTCACTGATTCAATTTTCTTTTTAGATATTTTTATTACTAGCGCTGATCGACCAGATGTTTCAAAGTCTTGGCCATTTGATTGTAAACTGCTAGACATTACTTCGTATATTGTTTCTTGAGTGACCGCCTTTCTAATTCGCCGCCTTTTCTTCCCAGCTGACCTATGATTCGAAGCCATTGCACATTATAAGTAATCATAATTGTAACCTACTTAATTTACCTAATTTTTTTGTCTTTACTGCAATTTAACACACACACACGCACACGCACGTGCATGCACACACAAAATTATATTCTTATTACAGATAAGAGAAAAACAGGTAGAAAGTGAAATTGGATTAGGTTCCCAAACGAAATAGTGCTAACTGGCTGCGGGACGCTATTAACTGGATAAAAAATAAAAGTTTACATATTTTTACCCCAAACACCCACCCAATCAATTAAAAATACAGAAGGGGGGAACAGAAATTTAACTGGCCATGTATGTAAAAAAAATGAAACAAAAATTAGAGAGATAATGCTTTAGTTAAGACAAATATTACGAGATTCACCATTATAAATTTAAGTTTGTCTACTTCCTTGTCTTACCTGGCAATGCTGCATTTTTTGACACAAAAGTTGACAATTATAAGTTATGAATCAGTGAAATCAATTTGATAAAGCATAAAAATAAAGATGTGTAAGAAACTGTAAGATTCTATTGTAAAAGAAAGAGAAATTGGCATTCAATGATTTAAATCAAGTGCTCAAACATGACCGACTAAGATTCACCGGTGTGCTTTAGGGTACAGAATGGAGCATACTGTAGTCCTAATGGCATACTATATCACACACACACGCGCGCGCACACACACACACAAATATTACATCGACATAGAAACAAAAAATACAATCCATAATATACCTGTTTTCAGGAAGGAAGGAAAATTTTTGGTCGTCTTGCTTCACCGATTCCACATTTTTTGTGTATGGATTCGTAAAAGATGTCGACGGTTGGGGGCTTTTCCTCGTGTCTTGACTCTGTTTTGGTAAATCAGAAGACATTCCATCCATTGTTGGACGAATCTCTTTCCTCACATATAATTCTAAAGTAAGAACCCATTATTAATAATTATTGTGAACGAGATAAAAGTATAATTGTTTACAAAAATATATAATCACCAGTTTTTCAAATGGTTGCCACGTGGAAGCAACTTCGTCCATCAACTAACCTCAGACACGTGGGTCGATTTGGAATCGGTCAATTTAAGTCCTGAGTGTTTCGATTTGATCGGTAAAATTGGAAAAAAAGAGTACAATAAGATGAAAAGAAATGCAAACTGTTAATAGATAAATGTATCTAGGAAGAATGGAGTTTGTCCGCCACGTGCTCAAGAAACGCGATCTGAACAAAATGGCGGGCGCGGAACTGCTTTCATCGGTTTTATTAGGGAAATCGTCTTCGACCGACGTACTTTTGCATGTTAATCAATTAAAAATATCACGTAAAAGCTTTAAAAAAAGATATAACAACTAACCGAGAGATCGAAGGTTCAAACTGAGCTATCGACGAGTTCCTTTTGTAACCGTTACGTACCCTGTAACGTGACCTATGGCCCGTGCACTGTGCAGTCTACTGTCTAGCGCTAGATTTTGGTTGTCAAGTAAACATCGAGGAGTAGGGGATCTTCCCAGGCTACAGCGGTCTCTGTTTGCCAGGACGACAAGTCGAGAAAGTAAAAAAAAAAAAAAAAAAGAGTGCGCCATTTTTATAGAGAACTCGGTTTCCTTTTTTAAAATGGCCACCGGAATTTCTTTTGTCTACACGGATCCCAAGTTGGCCAAATCCGGCTAAATCAATTACAAATTAAAATGTATACCTTTTTCAAATGAAAACAACTACCCCGAATCTTTTTCAAGATTTCTCCATTTTCGTCGTTCCATACATACCACATGTACGTATTACCTAGTTGCTTGCGGTTTGAATAGAAAATCAGCTTTATTCACACCCACTCGGTATTCCTCGGGTTAATTTGGGGTAAACCCCTCAACTCGCGCAAGTAAATTCATTCTAATAGATAACACATACTTTCATGGTATTATTGTTATCTTTTTTGGCCTGAATGAGATTTTGATTGATTTTTAGCAGCTGACATCGAATAATTTTAATTTCGCTCTGGCGAAAAAAATCACTGTTATCCCTAGGAAAATGGTCAAATTCGCAAAATTAAAGATTTCATTTTCTATGGAAAACATACAAAAGCAATATATAAAAGTAGATCGGGTTTCAATATAAGTCGATAGAGGATGGTTTTTAAAAATCGCCACGGTGTAACATCCGTTATTCCAATTATTCCTAAATATTTTATTTTAAAAGCTTTCCCCCCTCGTACCGACTTCCCAAGATACTTTACCAGCACCCTTCACTCCAATTATTAAAATCCCTCCTAGACCTCCTACCTACCAGGGTATATGATAGGACTGATAGCAATATTTGACGAGTCTGTTTCCCGAAAGCCCTTCAATTAACTTTTAACACAGAAGTTATCCTATCCTGACGTAGGTTATCACAGCGTGGCCAGCAATTATTTTTAAAAATTACATCAATAAACAAAAATAATTTAGAAAAGATGAGTGATGCATACAAATAAATAGTAAATTGTAAACTAATTAGAAAATCATTGATTTTAGTAGTTTTTCATTGATTTTTTAGACACTTGCCTTTTGATGATGTACTTAATCCTGGACGTTCGGAGGACTTTGCATGGATTTTAATTGTTAAAATATCGCAATTTAATCTGTATTCTGTTTATACTGTTAATACGAGCCTCTTTGACTATTGACAAGATTATAACGAATTCGCTAATGCTAATCCTGTTAGAGAAAACGGAAGAAAACTTGACTTTTGGTGAATGGTGGGGGTCTGCCGGTGCGCCTATGCCTCACGTTTTTGTAAGTTTTGATCAAGCACCGTACTTTATAATGGCGTAATTTTCATATGATATTTTAGGACAAAAAATAATTCTCTGCCAAATTTTAATAGGTTTTATTTTGTAAGATACTCGTCAGGCGAAAATAATGAGAACGTGGTCCCAGGAATTCTTTTGTTGGGGGGGGGGGGTGGGCTCATGTCGTTTATGTTTCCTCCGAAGTTCAAAACAGGAATGCAAAGATTTTAAAACGAAAGCCCTTAAATTAAACTTAAATAATACGGTTTTCAACACATGGGGATAATTATAAAAACGTGTCCGCAGAGAGGGTAGAATTTAAAATAAATGCAGTAAAAATAATTTAAGAAGAAGAAATCTATTTTTTATGAGAAAATTTATTGAAACAAATGTTTACACTACAGTTTTCTAGTGTTTTCTTAAGCAACATTTCAGAGTGGTATTACTACACCAGAAGTCTTTTTATCTGAAATAAAATTATAATTGTTATTATTTTTTTTAGAGTATACACAATGCAAATAAAAAGTAGTAAATTAATAGAATGAAGGCTTAAGGATGGATTTCTATCATTATCTTGGGCTATTCGATAATCCAGTATTTATTTTTATTAAAAAAAAATTGTTTTTGTATTTTTCACTTTACCTAACACAGGAAATTATATTCCTTGTGCACACTTGTGTGCCAAGCTGTTTATTTATTCATTTATTTTTTAAACGGGCAGATGCCCAAAATACAACGTGCAATGTATAAAAAAATTTGTCCTTACAAAGAAGTGGCAACATCAGTGGACTGGATCTGCATTTTACTACTGGTTTAATGTGCCTTGGTGTTGTAGTAAGTAGATGGCTAATTTTTTGCTGTAATATCTAACATTTTTGTATGCTTGGTGTGATTTTTAATTAAATAATGTGAGAATAATATTGTTCTATTAACATAAAATCTATAGTTTTTTATTCTGCAAATATTGTGCACATTGGTAATTTTTGTGCACAATAATAAAAATTGCAATTAATAATACACACAGTGATTTGGTTTTATTAACTTTTCCGTACAAATAATTACAGCACAGTTTAAAAAAAGTGATATAAATAATATGTATTTAAATATAACATAATAAAAAAACATACTGTTTTATTTTTTTGCAATCTTGAACCTGTACTCTTTAGGTTGATGTCGAGAAATCTGTCAAAATAATCACATTACAATATAGTACACATAAAACATAAAATAAATAAATACTTATTTTAATTAAATTATAAATTTAGATCATGGTTGCAGCATTCTTTAGACTTTAAGCTTTAAGTCTATGCAGTGTCAGCAGAACATCCTGGGCCCCATTGAAGTCCCAAATGACCAGAAAAGGCAGCCCCAGGCAGTGAAGGAACCGTTTTACTAAGGAGGGATTGGTACCTAGTCATCATTGACACCTACAAGCTCACTGGAGATACTTATATCTCAGGGTCAGCTTTTGCTAAGGTAGAGGGATGGTAAGGTAGAGCACAAGGGCTTGAAGTTTAATCTAAAAATAAAAAAGTTGCTTGTTCTTTGTTGGGTGCTGTTCATAAAAAAAAGTAACGATAAGAACACAATGGTCTGTCATACTGTTCACCTATGCCTATCAGATTTTCCATCAAATGCCAATCCTGTTATATCGCAGAATATTTTTCATATTTGTTTCAGATACCAATATTCCAGTTGCCAGATATGCAGACTCAAACAACCAAATACCTAAATTAATTTCAATGTCCTGATAAACTTGAAATATACCTTGAAAGCTTACCTGAACTTGAGGGTTTTTCTTTTCTTTCACATTAGATTTTAATCCAAAATCATGATCAAATCATATTAAAAATGTGATTGGCGTCAAATAAAATCGTTAATTTTTCTTTGCAGTATGAGTCAGTACTGATGTTTTCACTTACAATACCCATCCCATTTTGTCACTTAAATAAACCGGTTATGTAGTAAAAGTGAGTACACAACTGACACGAAGGTGTTTATTTTTTAAATTTGTTTTATATTTATCGTGTAGCTTTTGTATATGAACTTACATTATTTATATCCTTAAGAATCTATGTGGCAATGACATTCTAAAATCCATGATCTTATGTTTTTCTTTGTACCACAAATAAATAATAAATCACAGTTCATTCACTATTTTTGTGATCCACTCGACCAATTAATATATCACAATTAATTACGGTTTTTCATCTTAACAAAAAACTGTAATTAATTGTGATAAATCACAGTGTGTACCAGTAACAACTATGACACTATAATTAATGTTCCATTTAATAACAGCAACATTAATGCCCAATAAATTGTTTAAACAAAATCAGACCAAGCAATTCTTAGAAAATTGTACCTACCTTTCGCATTTGATTAACATGGTAAGTTCTGGGGCTTGCATTCTAAAATATTGAAACATACAAAATTAAATAGTTATAATCAGAAAAATTAATAAATAAAATTATTTTAACTTACTACTAATTCATTTTTTAACCAAATAATAAAAATAATATATCCTAAAAATAACCAAAACATCAAAATTTTGAAGTGACACTTCAATTTTCATAATTTGATGAATCCATAAAAAAATTACACATAGGCCATTTCAAACTATATTTAATAATAATTTCACAATTACAATAAACAAATATATAATTGAAAAAATAATTAATTTAACAGTGAAGAAATTGATTTCTTATCATTTAAACAAGCTTGACATAAAATAAAGAAGGCAGGCAATATAAGTCAAGAAAAAAATTAAATTTACTGAAATTTGGAATATTTATCTGACATTGATTAAATTTTAGTTTTAGAAAGGAGGGAAAAGCCTTTCTAACCAAATGTGAAATAAAGAATGCAGGAAGCATGAGAAATTCAGAAAAGCATGAATGTTGATATAGTAAAGACAAATCTCTAAACCATGATTGTATCCAATTTCACCCTCATATTACTAAAATTATACCAATGTAATACATTCTTTATACCATACAAAACTTACATTGAGAACAATTAAGTTTTGTGACGATTTCGATATTTCTGCAATCATTTCCTGAAAAAATGAACATTACATTACTTACAGATTAAATTGATTTCCAGTCCAGAACAATATCAATTATCCATGCAATATGATTTACCTGTGAATCATGATCTAAATTTCCAGCATTTGTTTCTGAGGAAGACGCCAACGTCAGCTCACCTTGGACAGACTATTAACACAAAATAAACCAATACAAAATATTATGATTAATCAATTGATGTACAACAGGGCAAGTGTTTTTGATAAAGTACCTATTACTGTTAATAGTATTATTAGTCAGCGTTATTATAATTTGCATTATCCTGACTGATCGTATCATTCATCTATATGTAAAAAACCTATTATGTTCTGGAATATGTCGGTCTGGTTTAAAAAAGTATTTTTGATTTTTGTAGGTTAACATGAGTAGTTAGTGTCTGGGTGGATCAAAGTCACGTTAGCTCAGCTGTGAAAGCAACAGATTTTGATTCTATTCTTGACTGTCTGTAATGCTTTCATCAATCAAATTATGTGTTTGGGTACAGGACTATCACACGAAATATCTATATATGGACAAACAGAGATTATTATTTTTATCGTTTTTTACATGTGTGTACATTTTTTTATACAGAGACTTTTACAATTGTACACTTAAATCTAAAGTGATTGTTTTATAGTTTTTTTTTAATTTGAAGTGTGCCTTTTAATAATTCATTTGTGTACTGATAGCTCTACGCTTTGAGTAGTTTATTTACTCGCACTTACTTTATCATGTACTACATCGGGTAATGATTCCTCAGATGTGATAGGAGCCATAACGTTAGTTCCTCGCTGGTAAGAACAAGAAAAAAAATTATAAGATTATCAGCAAGTTTTTAAAAATTTGTTACGTGTAATATACCTCCACCTCAAAAGCTGATTCTGGAGGGGAAGCTTCCTTCTGCACAAAAATAGAAAAATACAATACCTATTGAATTTTTACATTATACGTTTACCTCGTCATCCATTAAGTTGAAACTGTCAATACTATCTTCATCTGGTAGCTATGAAACGATTGGGGTTATACTGGTTATAATTTTAAGGGTGCCATCGAACAAAAAAGACTTTATACTCACAGTCTCTTCTGGTGCATACTCTGGTAACACCTGCAAAAAAAATGTGCAAATAAGGCAGATGAAATAAGTAATTCTTACCTAATTGTGCAATAACTTCTCACAAGTTGTACGATTGTTGTCAGTTAAATGTCAAAAGATGAAAAGTTAAATGATAAAAGTTTGAGAAAGCATGTGAAATATACACTCGTGCAAATATTATTTTTGTTAAAAAAATTTTTTGTCTGTCTATCCATGATTGCTCGGTTTGTTAGGTCTTGAGTGTGACTGATCAAAAGAGCAAGGAACGTATTTCACAGTGTTTGGCTACTTAAAATTAAGCTTTTTCGCTTTTTTTCCTCTAGCATGTATGCAACTACATTACATAAAGTATTTTACATTATTTGTACTGATGCCATTAGTATTAAATAATTTGTATTTGTCATTTAATTTATTGTTGGCCTATGCATTGGATTCCTCTCCGCACTAAGGTGGTTATCTCTAAGCTTTCTGAATCAATAAATTTTTCTATGACTCTTGTAGTTTTTAACACGTAAGGGTTTTAATTAAAATTATTCTTATAAAACATGAATTTTGGTTTACAAGTTTCCCTAAATCCACTGAGTTGTAATATTTTCAAAGTTCATTGTGAATTATGATGTGACACTTACATCATCAGTAGCTGAGATGTAATATTCTTCTTCATCACTGTCCTGTTAATAACATCAAAAATCGATTAACAATTAAAAAAAGATAAAAATGAATTTTTTAAATAGGAAATTTACTTACATTGCTATCGAATTTCTCAGATGACACAACTGGCAAGGGAACTTCTATCTAATAGAAATTAAATTGTGTTAATTTAAAAAATCAGCATGATTTATTATTAGAAATTAGCATGAAATCAGGTGGCTCACTTTCAAAAATGCCTTAAAAAGCTTTTCTTTTTGTGATCACAGCATGTAGTTTACTACAGTTTATACCAAACATACTGCTGGTAGTCATCACTAGTTTGCCTATACTTCTTACAAACAGTAATAATTAAGCAGGAGCTCTGGCTCAAACCTGATCTCGTCACCTTGTCATAGCACACTGATACCTGATTTGATTCACAGCTGCCCCAAGCTTTACACCCTGTAACATCTCCCAAAAATAGGAGATTTAATTTCTAATAGAATTTCTAAGGATTTAATTTCTATTCCCCTAACCATCCCTAAGCTTTTCCACAAACATCTGGCTTATCATCAATTGACGACATAAACCTAGATAGAAAAGCTATGAGTTTTCAGTCAGAAATCATAGCTGGAACACAGTGCCAGGGAAATAAAAGATTTGGATATCCAAACTCTCTTACAGTCAGGCACCAGTTCACAGCAATATCCTGACCTTTGTCTGGGAGGGAGCCAAATCCCTCCAAACCCTAACATTACAGTGACTTAGTAATTTGACTAATGACTTAGTTAAAAAAAAAAAAAAAAAAAAAAAAAAAAACTGCATTAAAATGAGCTTAAGGAGTTCAACCCCAGGCATGTGATATGTGAAATTCACAGAGCGGCCACATACAAAACTCACAGAACTACTAGTCAGTAGCCACAATAAGACCACGTGACTTCATATGTTCTGAATAGAAGTACTTGGCAAAAGAAACAGTGTCCAATGATACCATTTGCCAAATCTGTGAAACATGTTCTGGGCTACTGTATGGACCTATATAAATGTAAGTGTCTGCAGTAGGTGAGGAAAAACCTACAAGCAGTCTTTTACACAAAACTAAGCATTGGAAACTATAAACAGCCTAAAGCTGATTAGTGAGCTTTAAAATAAGAGAGAAATGCTTCTTGTGGAGGTGGAAGATGGATTGAAAAACCAGCTTACAGCTTCATCGTATCACAAATAGAAGAAAGAAACCACTTACTCCAAAAGGTCCTGGGCAAAAAGTTGGAGTTGAGGCCCTGATTGCATTCTTTGAGAGAAAGTACATTTTTGAACAAATAAACTTATCTAAGTAGAAATTTATTTATTTTTGTTACCTCTGGTGTTCGTCTCTCAGTCTGAATTTGCTGGTTGCTTCCACTGGTTGAAGAACAATTGCTTAACTAATTAACAAACAAATGTACAAAATTAAAAACATGAAAACCATGCAATTTGTACTGTAAGAAATTTATAAGTAATAACTATAGTCTATCATCTATGTTACAGTAGCCTAGAAGAATTCTTTTTCCTTCCTTTAGCTAACGTTCTGTAGATGATCATCAAATAAATCCTTTTTCAATTTGAAAAAAGGATTCTTTCCCATAGATCCAGCTGTTTCTTGTAAAGATAATGATTTACAAGAATGATATAATACTGTATATTAAAAAAATAGGTGCATATTCCATTAATTTGTCTTAAACACAATCAAAGCATCTGAGAAAAAGCTAAATTAAGATAATAATGAATGATATTCACTTACCTGTTGTGTGTCACTTGAACAGCTAGACAATTCATCAAGTTGAGATATTCTGCTGGCCACACCAGACACGCTTATCTGAATAACAAAAATATTGTAGTAGATAATGAGGTTGGAAATTATTGTATATTAAAAAAAAATTATACTTCTTTTGTTCAGAATTATAAACTAATCTTATGATTCAATCAGATTTTTGTTATGTTTAACCAGCCTGAATTATAATAGAATAGTATACAGAAGACGATCTGCAGGCCTAAATAATAGGGATAGCAAGGAACTAGGATCCACTTAGAATGGACTCACAAAGCAAAACCAAAATTGAACAAACCCATGTGGAGGGGTCAAAATTATCAAATACTGTGATCAATTAAGGCAAAATACTGCACGAAGTGACTACTCTGGTCACTGATACCTGAGAAGACATCTACAACATGTAAAATTCAGTATGTCACATTAGTTGTCATCTGGTATGTCTCAATAGCAGAAGCCAATCCTTGATCTTATAATACGTATTATTCCTTTGTACTTTTTAAATTTTTGGGAACTGACTATTGGATAGAAAATAGTTTTACAGTGGAATGATTTGGGATATCTTTGGCTATCTTTGTGAAGCTCTGTTGCAAATGGATTGGTCAAATAGATCTTAGCTAAAGATAACTTCTAAGCCCTTGGCTGAGAACCTTCAAGACCTGCTGTTGCTACTGCATCATCCAGATAGTGTTAAGTGTTGAATGATGAAGAGAGAAGCAATCAGAGACTTGACAAATTTGAACATTTTTACATCACCAGCATATAAATATTTTCAATCTTTCAGCACCTCTCAAAGCCATTTATATTGAGATTGAAGATAAATGGGCCTAAATGAGAACATTGGAGCACACCTAATGTAGAAATAAACAAACTTAATTAGAGTGACTTTAATTTAACATATTTATTTTTATGAGATGTGACAAAAACCAGCAATAATCCACTAACTCAGGGTACTTGTGAGTTTGCAATGAGATTGTGAAAGTTTACTCTATTGGATTTATTGAAGTCTGTGTAAATAACATCTGCTTGTAGACCCAATTTGAAGTTATCAGGAATGAAAGACTGGAGTTTAAGCAAATACACACTTATGAAAGGATATTTAACACTGACTTGTTTACAAATAGATAGACAAATAAAATGTTTTTGCTTACTTTAGGTGAACTTATAATACGCTGAGAACTTGTATCTCTGAATGAACTCTGAAACATAAATAAAACACAGTGAGAAATTGCAAAACCAATAAAAAATACAACCCTCAGATAAAATAAACATAGAACAAACAATTAAATCAATTGTATATTAATAATTGACTGTTAAAAATACATAATGAATAATAACAACTCTCACCTTAGGCTCTTGTCTAATTATCATTTGCTGAGAATCCGCCTGTCAGAAAAACAAGTATAACTATGTATAATTAAATATTATTGTATTAGATAATAAAATATTTTAGAGGTGTGAATTCTTGCCATGGAGAATTATAAAATTGCACTTACTTGTCTGATTATTACTTGCTGCGAATTGCTATACATCTGACAAAGAAATGCCCAATTATTAAGGTAAGGAATCAAATATCAGACTTATTTATTACAATATTTAAACAATTTAAAAATGATATAAATATTAGGAAGACCTTTCATAGGAAACTTACTTTGCTGCTTTTCTTGGCCTTATGATCAACCTGCCAAGCAGATATTTATTTATCTTTATTTATCTCATAAATTTAAGTATCGAGGAATAAAATTAAACATAGAGTTAATTTGATCGTAGTCATAATTGTGTATGTGTTTTTTATTAAGGTTTATTTTGAAAACTATACAATATATTTCACTTGGGTCTAGGTTTCCTTCTTTACTATGGGCTGGAGATTAGCTATGATTGGTTTGTGAACTAGTTTATCCAACAACAGAAGTGGTGTTTGAAGGGAATCACCTATTTTTACCTGTGAATGGAATAAAGCAAGGCCAGAAAGGAGGAGGATTCCAAGCTCTATGGAGACAGTCGATGGTAGAGCCTCAAGAGGAGCATGAAAATTCTTCACAGAAAGATTCTTTTAGCATTGGAAGGGGATGGGAGATGGTCACTTAGACAGAGGTGGCACAAGAGAAGCATGAAAATTTCTGACAGGTGCCTGGGGAGGCAAGGCCTTCCATACAGAGAATAGAAATACAACTAATCTTTTTCTTTTACACAAATTGAAAAAAAAAAAAAGTTTTATCACTGCATGTCAATGCAATGTATTACAAGTTGAGAATTGTCTTTTGTATTAAGAGAATCGACCTGTTAAAAAAATATTATATATATAAATTATGGTTTTGTGTGTGTTAAACTAATTTTTAAAAAGAACACTATTTATTACCCAGCAAGCAAACACAAAACTGGAATAACCACTTCTAATTAGGGAATCTTCAGTTTATACTCGATGAAAGTCTGAGATGGATTCAATTAAAAATATTAAATATTAGCAAAGCCTTGAGGATGTAATGAAGAAGGGGTTTCTTGGAAGTGAACACGTGCAGATGTGATAAGGAAGGAATGTGAAGGGTTGCAACAGATAAGGATCTAGTGAGTATACAACATACATATATAATATATTTTTTATTTAACAGGTTGATTCTCCAAATACAAAAGGTGTGTATATAGACCGTAGACACAAAGTATAACACACGTATCAAATATACTCAAATGGACATTAAAGATTTTTCTAGTTTAAAATTATTTATTATTAGTAAAATTTAATGATTACCTGTCCAACAGCCTCCCTGTAGTTTGCAGATTTTTTCGGAGCTTTCTAAAAATTAACAATTAAAAACATACATAAGTACGAAATGTTAACTTAAATGTAAAACTTGACTAACATCAATTTGTCCTGAAAACTCCCCCAGGGGTGGCTTTTCATCTGCCGATTCCTGTCAGATAGAGGACAATAACAAATAGTAAATTTCAATAGATGTCATTATATAATTTTGTATGTAATGGAGACAATGAAAGAATGATTCATGATTCAATGAACCTTCATCACCATGAACCATTATTATTGTTCAACTTATAAATGCCTTACAATTGTTAACTGCTGAAATTTAAAAAACCTAGTACTTACAGGGTCAACAAAGTAGTAATCGCCAGCATTAACTGTGTCCTCATGATCATATGGCAAAATGTTAAGTTGCTTTAAAAAATAAATAAAAATAAAACAACACAACACACAAAAAGTACAAGTTAAACAGGAAACATTCAAATAAGATGTTCACACGTTTCAAGTCATGTTTCAACTAGAAATTAGAGTCATAACACATAACGGCAAGTATGGACAACCAAAGTTTGACTGTTCACTACTTTTTAGTTGAACTCTGTTGAATTGAAGATTCTCATGACAGATTTAATTTAACTTTAGTTAAACAATGGCACTTTAGTAAGGTGCTAGAATGTATTCATCAGTTGTACAAGTTTAACATAGAGTGTATTTCATGATTACTTGCCATTTATTTTTTATGTTTTTGTGTAATTATATAATTGTTTACAGGTTTACTATTTGAATAAAAACCATAATATATTAAGTATAAAACATAATTCTTACATTCAGTAGTTCACCGTTATTGTAATGGTCAAAATCGTTGGGATTAGTGTCTCCTTCAGACCCAAAAGGAGGTAACTGTTGCTGCAAAAGCAAAAAAAGGATGTTTTATTTTTATTAAAACCTTACAAAAGCTAACAAAAAATATGTGAAAACCCTAAAATACCAGTGAAAATATATTAATAATGATTTAACAAAAAAGAAGACAAAGATTTATTGTGATGGTTCATGGTTTAAGTTTTTTGGTGATGTGTATCAGTTGTATGTTAAAAGGATGAGATCTCAGATCTGGTCTTTGTATCATTTTTTATATGAATGATGGGAAAAACTGAAAAGTGGCAAGAGTGTAAAACTACCCTTGGTGTATTTTTATGGGAACCTGTAATGTGGCCGTTTATGATCATTTTGGTTACTTTATCCTTGTTTGGTCTGTCAGACACATTTCAACATTTGTGATAGGCTTTTGAAAATGACTTTTTGTACAGGATGAAAAGTTAAAAAAAAATATCCACGCTTGGTAAAGCTTTCTTATCTATTGTAAAACAGATTTTCTTTGGAAACACTTTAGGTAAATTTCCCACCATCAGTCGTCAAATACTAAACAATCAAATCAAATTTCATTTAGATAGAATTATTAATTAATTATCTGGAAAAATCCAATGCTCTGTAAACAACTTACATGACTTGGTGATCTCTCCAGTTCAATGTTTTTCACTTCATACCCAGAAATAATTTCAGTCTGAAAATTTGTTTTGAAAAAATAACTGTGATTTGGCTTTTGAAGCATGAAGAGAAATTGTTTTTGATGATAAAATGTATGGAAAAAATTGTATTTAAATCAAAAAAAGACAATTATTTTCTGATGAACAATGGATAAAATGATTGAAAAAAGTAAAAATATGACAGAATCTGGGAGAGTTATCCAATGGTAATGGATGTAAATTATTTCCAACTTACCAGATTTGGTGAATTTATTAGTAAAGCTTTGTTCTGGCCGTAGTCACCTTTTGAAAATTCTTGATATCCCATTTTAACCTTTAACAAAAAATAAACAAAAAATATATATTCAATGTGTGTTTTTTTCTGACTTATCGTTATAATTTGGAGCACAAAAATTTTATACAAAACCATTATGACACCAAAAGAATAATACCAAACTTTTGCCCTGAAGATGACACAAATAAAGGTCGAAATGTCAGCCAGAAAATGTAAAGATGTTTTTCTAAAATAGTTTATTCCTGACCGCTCCTCATTACTTCAACAAAATATACTCAATATTAAAATAATATACTTCTTTTGGTATATACCAGGTCATAAAATGTCGGCCGCAGATCTGATTCCATGTTCACTAGCTTGTCTTCTTCTTGAGGATACTCCATATTCTAAATAAGATTTTTTTTAAATATCAAATCTAGGTAACTATGCCATTATTATTAAAAATTATTATATCCCTCTAGTTCGCTTACAGGCTGTAAGATTCCTTGCTTTTTGATGTAGCAATTGCCATCTTGTAGGTCAACAACACTCACTAATTGAGTTCCGTTACCAACCTAAAACACCAATCAGTAAAATCAAATCATTATGTTAAATCCACTGTCCTATAAGACAAAATGTAATAGGGTTTTGGTTATATGTGTTGGGAACTCAAATTATCTGGCTGTTCAGTCCCAGAAATTTCTGTGGCAAAGTTTAATTTCAATAATTTAATGAGGCAGGTCCAGAGTAACAGCAAGAAGAAGTCTGTTTTGTCTGAGTTACCAATGTCTGGTGACCCTTGACTAGACAACCTCATTAACAACATAAAAGAACTGAAGTTTTACACTCAAGGCATATGTCTTACAAAATTTGTCCAGATCTGCTTTGAATACTAAATTAAATTATGGAAATGAAATGAAGGGCTTTGTATATTTCTTATAGTGTATAAGAAAACTAAATGTATTGCTATTAACAAAGCAACTTCACTAAATAATATTTAAAAAAATAAAATAATATAATATAACATACGAGTGATTCACTCCTGATGTAAGCATCAGCTCCAGCAGTAATGGCATTACTAATTTCAAATGCCGAATCCATCTGAAACAGGACAATTGTTTATTGTAAAAAAAGGTAAGCATGACCATTTTTACATCATCAATTTTGTGTCATTGGGGAGTGCGGGTTAAGCTATGTTATCCTAGGTTTTGGATATGGTTATGGTTTTGGACTTACAAGTTTGCCTTGAAAGAAGCTCAAATCCTCATCAACAACAACGACTCGGCGAGCTGCAACTTGAAGCATACCAGTCTAAAAAAAATAACCCATTTCAACAAATAACGAATAAATTGGTGATTTTAAAATTTGCTAAAAAGAAACAAAGGTACTAATTAAAAAAACTGATTTTTGTAATTACCTGCATAGACAATCCATCAGCAATCAGAACCATGTTGTGTTGACAACCAGTTTCTGCCTTAAATTGAATTGGTTAATGATAATTAAATATAAATAAAGTGACATAAATCCATCCTGAATCTTTTAATAAAACCAAATGATGTATTAGCTGCAAAAATTACCACACCCACATAGCTCGTCCCAATACAATTTTTAACCTGTAGTAGTATTACTAGCAAGGTAAAAGTTAATATTTGTTTTCTGTAAACTCTCCCCCCCCCCAAAAGAGAACAAAAAACAAAAAAAAAACATACACCATCAAATCTGGGAAAGCAACAACAACAAACATGGCGAGTCACTTTTAGAATTATGGTGAAGGAAAGTGTTTGGGCGCACCTCCGTCAGCAAACCGCCTGATTTGTGATGTATGTGTACTCCTCTATCTACAACCCCCTATCTTCTCAAAATCCACCAATCATACCACACTTCCCATCTTTTCCTCTAAAACCCATCCCTTCCAGCCTTTTTGGGCTCTCTCCTCCGCCAGCTCTTGGAGCGAACATACCTTCTATCACCCTATCTCCCCATATTAGTGTTGGATATATCCGGGAAAATCATATTAATTCACCTCTGTGTAAGATCGCTGTTTCTTCAACTTTCATCACCATTGGAATCCCCACGGATTGCCCTTCAAAAGCCATATGACCCTCACCTCCGCGTGCATCCCATCTACTGACCACATGGTCCCCAAATCCATCATTACCATTTTCCCTTAATATCTCATCTCCCTTTTCATCTATCATCATTACAATCCCACGGAAGAAGCATCCATCATCATCACCCAAAGACTCCATCATTTCACTGGCTACCACTTGGATTGTATTGTCATCGCCACTGGATTTCATCATCCATCATCATCATCATTATTGATGCTGCAAAAACCAGGCTGGTGCACTGGCTTAGTCATCGCCAAACAATGCATGATGTCGAATTCAGAGACATCCACCGCCTTCTGGTCTTCATCGCCTTCAGATATTCATTGCTTACCTTCAGGTCTCCAATAAAGGACAGTGCAGATATAAACACTGCCCTGAAGAAAGTAAATGGCAGCTACACAGAAGATGCCAAACAAGAAGCAATGCTTCTTCTAAGTACGCATTTTCCAGGCAGTACTTATAACTCACCCCTCATAAATGAAAAAAAGAAAATAGCTGGAATATGCACAGAGAAAAAGATCCTCTGGGCAATCTATTCTTTCAGCCCATATAAAGAGCCAGGAATGGATGGGATTCTACTTGTCCTACAACAAAAAGAACCAAGAAAAATAATTCCAACCAGATGAGGATATATAGAAGGAGCCATTAAGCTTTATATTACAGACATGGTATAGGACAAAAGTAGTGTTCATACCAAACATGAGGAAAAGAGACCATACACTACGCTGATAAACAACTAATTAGTAATGTCGGTGCTGATAGACAAACCACTTCATCAATTTTAACATGCATAAAAGGACGATAAACAACAACTGCTCTGTATCAGTTAACTCATAAAGCAATCTGCACATTCCTTGACCTTGAAGGAGCCTTTGACAATGCATCCATGAAGGCCACCCTAGAGAATAAACAGTTAGACCATATCGCACCTAGATGGATTGGAGAAGTGTTGAAAATCAGGAGACCCAGAGGATATTTTTCTATTCACACCAAAACTACTTACATCACATGCCTACTTTTCTCAAGCACTATATTATTTTGTATTTAATGTACTATTTTGAACTTACTAAGCTAATAATGACTTTTTCTGAACTCTCTTCCTTGGCTTCATTCGAACCCTTGAAACATTACAAAACAAATGGAAAGTAATGGTTTATTATATTATTATGTTTATGGAATTTAAATTAATTAAAATAAACCTATAAACAAGAGTTTAAATATAATAAAAATTTTTTTTATGTGTACAGATTAGCGACTGTTAATCGATAATTATTCAGATATCGTGAGATGCGGTCTGGTGTGATGTAGGTTTTAAAAAAATATTTTCTTTATCGTGCCAACATTTCAATCTTTATTGAGGTGTGATAAAGAAAATATTTTTCTGAAACCTACATCACACCAGACCTCATCTCACAATATCTGAATAATAATTTCTTTTATGGTTTTAAAAACCATCAGTTTTTTACCTCAAAACTACCTTCGAACATTTTGTGATTCTTGGTTAGTTTATTTTTCTTCTTCTTTTGTTTCTGCTTAGAAGCATTCATGTACTGGCCGACTCGTGAAACTTTAACAGACTATTTTAAATATAAATTTTATTTATAAGGAAATATTTATAAATATTAAAGATTAATAAGTATTTCAAAAGAAATAAGTGTGATTTTTCTAGTTATTTTATATTTTGGTATGAACCAATTTATGAGTGAGTGAGTAAGAGGATGAAATTGTACCACCCGTGTTCGGACAGGACCGAGGGTTAAACATGAAACCAGTCTAGTTTCAAACAATGATGAAATACATACTTACTGGTGATTTTTTCTTTTGTCCATTGTTGGAATTTATTTCTGGAGATGAGGAGATAGATTTTACTATCATCTGTTGCCCCGCATTGTATCTGATGGCCTGATTTGACTCTTCATCCTGAGGGGTGATGTATTGTGATCCAATCAGTGCTGTTTGGTCACTCTGTAAACGCATTTTTTCTCTGTTCAGTAGTCAATATCTATTATATCATTGTTTTACTGGCCAAAATTTACAAAAAACAAAAATACAAAGAACATTTCCCAAAAATAGTTTAGTACGAATAACATAATTTATCACCAACTATTACCACTTCAGATATTGCTGAATCCATAGGGAATGGCCTATGTGGAGCCATAATATTTTGCCCTGAACCATTCATTACATCCTCGAATCGAAACTGAAAAAATAAATAAATAAAATAAAATATATAGCAAAATGACCAAATACTCAGAATTACGTTAGATAAATGATCAATTTTTGAAGATCAACTGTATTATTCACTGCGTGACAATATAAAAGAAATGTCCTAGATAATAAGACGTTTTGTAATTCCAAAACATATGTATTTCTTTATTTCTAATGTGCAACTGTGACTTGTGACAAATGACAGGAACTTGTCATGCTGACTGTACTTTTTTGGAATTTGTTGCTGAAGAAAACATATGGATAGTACACTTTGGTCTGTTCAGTATAATAACTTAAAATTTTTTTTTTGCCAAAGTTGAAATTTTATTTAACAAAAAAAAAAAAAAAATCACTAAGGACTAAAAAACCCCCAATGCTGAAGCCGGTTTCTAACCAGAACATTAAAAATGACCAAATCTTTCATTCTTGAGCTCTGATGTTAATACTAAAGATGATGACAATTAAACGACCAAACTGCAGGTACAATTAAGAGTCTTACATTAAAGAAAAGTTAAATTGATTAAAATTGCTTGTGTACCTTTGGCGCAACTGATATGTGCTGATTGTCCACGTCTCCAGGTTTGGTGGCAAACAACCCTCTTGTAATGTTAACCCCCTCTTCCTGGCTCTCTGAGACTTCTGGGATCGGCGGGGGCGACCAGGATCTTCGGCCCTCCTTCCCAGCAGAATGAGACCTTCCTCCGAATGCTGATTTCACCCCCTTTGAAGACCGATCTGACTGACCCGAAGGCAGGGACCGTGAGCGGAATTTTGGTGGCTTGCGAGGGGAGGTTTTGTCTTTGTCCTTGGTTGATGGGACTATGACCCTTTGAGGGGAGGATTCGAATGGAGAAATTTTCATCGGCACATAAACATTTTGGTTATACACCTGAAAATGTCAGAGAGGCAAAGTTTGTAGTTAATACTTATAAGCACTAGTTATTACGCACCGAATCGTTCACCAGTCGCTGACTTGATGCCAGTGAAGCCATCTATTAAAAATTATACACAATTTAGTTATTTCAAAATGGTGTAGCATTGTAAATTTATACAGAAGCAACCTCCAATCGATGAAAGGATGTATTTTTTACGCACCGATTCTTTTACTAGACGTTGGCTTGATGCTTGAGATTTCAACTGTAAAAAAATAAAAGAATATGTGTTATATATAAATTATTTCTATATTATTTATTACACTTACAATATTTACATATGTGCTTATATAGGCATAAAATATAAAATAATAATGTGAAATTTTTCCAATAAGGGATTTCATTTAAAAGTTCTGAAACACAAATTGCTAGGTTTTTGGTATACTACAACATTAATAATGCATACATAATTCTTTTTTTGTAATGGGTGAGAATTTATAAATGATAATATTGAATTTGGAGAATTCAGTAGAAAATTCTTTTAAATGTTTTATGTTAGTTGAACCAATTATTTACAAACAAGAGTAGTATCTTATTACAGAGAAGTTCACTATAAAAAATTACATACTGATTCGGCCGGTATTTGTCTTGGTATTAGTTCCACTTTTTGCTATAAACAAAACAAAAAGACAATATTGTATAAAGAGTATTTGGTATATGCTAAACAAAAAATAATAATAATAAATTGATATTGTAAATCACAAAATAGAAATTGATCAACTCAAGTGGATGAGAAAGAGAAGGCTCAGCAACTTGGAATAAAATTCCGGAGAATTTCAGGGAGGATGATGAACTTGAGAGAGAAGAATGGTTGTTTAAAAATGATAAAAAGAATAAAAGGCGAGTAGATTCCGAGATGGATAAATATAAAAAACTTACAGCTTTAAGGTAGCTGTGAAGAAAAATAAAAAAGTTGCTCTCAGTGAAGTCAGAATGTGACTGGAGTTTGATGGAATCCTTGGTTCAAATTCCTGTCTTTCGACCATGCATTCAGAGCACAGAGGTAATGAGTAGTCCAAGAGTGAAGTCAGTATGAAACACGATTTACCATAAAAACAGACATTAAAAACATGGATCCCTAATAAGTCCAAATCCTAATACATCCCATTCCTTGAAGATTGGGCATGCAAATAGTTCATAAGACACTGTTGCATGAGAAGGTATATGTATGAGACAGGAATATTGCTAGTGTGTAAATTTCTGCTGCCAGGTAGGGAAAACTTTCGCCTCCTACATAAAAGAACAACAACAAACGCCAGGCTATCAACCCTTAAAAAGTATATGAAAGGTGAATGTGTCAGACGAGTGAAAGGTGAGTGACGAGTGAATGAGCTAAACCTATGGTTTATATGCAAAGTTATCCATGTTTATATGCCAGACTGAGTAAAGTTGTAGCAATGGGGTTATAATTCTTATTATAAAACTGTATCTACAGATGCAAAAGTCAATGATAAGGACAAGGAATTAAAGCTTAAACAATGTTTTCCCCTATTAATAGTTATTATAAATAGTTTGTTAGATATAAAACTTATAAAATTACAAATTGAACTAGGTGGTGTACTGTGTAGAAAACAGCCAATAACCTACTACTTCTTAAAAGAAGAGTCTATTGAACTAAACAAAGTAAGTAGTAAAAGTACAATAAGCCAAAAGGCTGCAGTGCTTGGGAAATACTGATCCCTCACTTCCTATCAACTTATTTACATCATCCTTATTAACTGTTGAGCTTTATGTCAATGTGAGAGTTTTGTTTATTTTCCCTGATCCGCCTACCATTCCCAATGACAGAAAAGAAAAGTAATTTTGTAGAATATTACAACTTACCCCTTCTGCTGATGTTTGACTATGTTTTGGCCTATATTCAGCCTGTGAACAATAAAAAAACACGAAAAGTTAAATTACATAATTATATTTTTCAAATAGACACAAAACTTTGAGGAAATAAATTTCCATTGTTGGTCTCCTTTGTATTAAATTACATTGATAACCTATTCTATAAGAAATTAGCACTATTTTCTAATTTGCAAACCAATTTTGCTGGTGTTTGGCTATGTTTTGGCTCAGCAAATAGACATTATTATTATAAAGCACTGTATCTTTCATAAACATAAATTGAAAACAATTAGTGCAACAGGTTGTCTCTCAGGAAAGGCACTCTCACAAATTATTTTAATTAAATTAGTACTTCTTATTAATTAATTACCAATTCTCCTGGGGTCCGACTATGCTTTGGACCATAAGTAGACTAAAAACAATATTAAAAAAAAATAAAATAAAATCATGAAAAGCAAGTACCTTAGTATTAATAAAATTTTGTTTTCACTTACCAATTCCCCTGGCGTTCGACTATATCTTGAATCACATGCAGACTATAAAGAATAAAAAATGAAAAGAAAAAGTAGTAGTACAGTATTAGTAGTATCTTATTATTCGCTTACTGAATCTCCAGGTGTTTGACTACGGTTTGGTATAAATGCAGCCTATAAACAATTAAAAAAATTTATATTGTACAAAATATATTATTTACTTAGAAATTAATTACTTAATTAACTTATTAATTAATTTATTACTTACTAACTTATTAATTACTTTAACAAAAATAAATAAATAAAATAAAAACATGAAAAAACAATAGCTTAATGTTAGTAGGATTTTGTTTTTCATTTACCGATTCCCCTGGGGTTCGACTATGCTTTGGACCATACATCACCTATAAAAAACATGAAAAGCAGTAGCCTAGTGTTAATAGGATTTCATTTTTCACTTACCAAATCTACCGGGCTTCGGCTATGCTTTGGATCATGTGTTGACTAAAAAAAGAAAAAAAACATGAAAAGAATTAAATGAGTGCTAGTAGAATTTTGTAGTTCACTTACCAATTCCCCTATGGTTCGACTATATCTTGAATCACATGCAGACTATAAAGAATAAAAAAT
>CM077101.1:2616734-2627495 GCA_039619505.1 Cimex hemipterus | reverse complement strand
TTTGACTACGGTTTGGTATAAATGCAGCCTATAAACAATTAAAAAAAATTTATATTGTACAAAATATATTATTTACTTATTGGCAAAATATGCAAAAATAATAAAAAGTTATAAACATTTAAAAGTAATAATTGTAGTTTTAAACATGTGTCCTCATTTCTTGGTTATTTGTTTTTTTATTAAATTTCGGGAAAGAACCTTAATATTCCTCTCTATTGTGTAAAGTTGAAATGCTCCTTAAAAACGGGTTTTAAATCCTTCCAAAGCAACAATCATGCCATTTAACAATAAAAAGAAATCATACAGTATGATCACTGGTTGCCCATATGGAGTGCAGAAGCATTACCTAAGTATTGGCATTGAGTGGAAACTTAGGTAAGCCACTGGCAATTGCCAAAACAACAAATGCTGGGCACATATAAAGGCAAGTAAAGACTTTTCACATCACAACCCAATCAGAGAACAAACAATTAAAAGAACAATGAAAAGTAGTAGCTTAGTATTAGTAGAATTTTGTTATTTACATACCAATTCTGCTGGTGTTCGACTATGTTTTGGTGAAATTGCACCCTATAAACAATTAATAAAACAACAATAGTATCTCAATATTGGTAGATCGTTTTATTTACATACCAATTCTGCTGGTGTTCGACTAAGTTTTGGCTTAATTGCAACCTATAAACAATTAATAAAACAACAATAGTATCTTAATATTAGTAGATCTTGTTATTTACATACCGATTCTGCTGGTGTTCGACTAAGTTTTGGCGAAATTACACCCTATAAACCACAAATAAAACAACAATAGTATCTTAGTATTAATAGATCTTGTTATTTGTATATAAATTCTGCTGGTTTTCAACTACATTTTTCTTCAATTCCAGCCATAAAACAATGAATAAAATGAAAAGATATATTAAAAATTTTTGTTTTCAAATGCACAAAAGTATCTGTTATACAACCCTAAATGAACCAAATTTCAACTCTACACTGGTTTTCATTATATATATACATAATTGTAAAATAATCCTACCAACTATAACATTAATAATAGTAAAATATTGTGGTGCAATTATTTTACATATATATCATATATATACCAATTCTTCTGACATTTGACTAAGTTTTGGCTCAATTCCAGCCTAAAAACAGTTAAAAACAAATTGTGAAAAAAGCACACTGCTTGTTTGTAATTTCAAAATGTTTGACAGAGTTAACATAACTGAAATGGCCAAAACCAACTCTGACATATCGGAGAAAATAATAGCTTTTGAAAAATAATTCAACATAAAAATCCAAGAGAGAGTACAATGAAAATTAAACCCTCGAGTTGTTGGTTATATATGGTTATGGTTATGGTTCTTGGTTATGGTTTACAGATCGTTCAAATATGGGAAATGGAACAGGACTGAGTACTGTCTTTCAAGAAAAATCACTAACCATAAAATCATGTGCACATGAGATCATTAGCATGTTAAGAATGCAACTATAAAAATACAATCAAATGAGCCTCTTCAAGATGACGAGATCAACTGAAAACAATTACAAGTCTGGAAATGCCCAAATACACAAAAATACTGGGATTTTTAGGACATGGGGCCATTGAAGATTAAGAGGAGTATTTATTTATTGAGCAGAGGAGGATTGAGGAGTGAAACATCGAACCAGCTTTGACTAGTTGGTTATAGTGGAGGGATAGCTTACAGTAGTGAGCATAGGATGTGTGGTAGGCCAGGTAGGGTTAGGAATACAGGAAATGTAATTTTTGCTATGGAAGTATAGCTTATGCTAAAACAAGGGTTAATATTTTTCAGGTTTGAGTAGTTTTTATGAAAACCAGGAGGGCACTAGCGAGTTGACACTGTGTATAGTATTTTTATTATTCACATACCAGTCCTACTGGTGTTCGATAAGTATCTTCTGCTGCATCCTAAAAATAATAAACAAAATTACACATATTTGTGGTAAATTTTTTTTTTTTTTTGGAAATATGCATGATATTTGACATATTCTACGCAATATTGATTGATTTAAAAAACAGTAATAAATAAAACAATTTAGGGTTTTTATTGATCAATTCAGTATATTTGAATACTAATATCTTTAATCGTTTACTTACTGATTCTTTATTTGTTTGATAGTATGGTACTTGGGATGCAAACTAAAACAAAAAAAGATTATATATATAAATTCCTAATATGCTATGATAAACTATGCAAATTCAGGTAACTTTTAGTTCAGGCCAATAGTACTGGAATAAACAATGTACATACTGATTCCTTTGGGACTTGTCGGTCGTAGGTGTCAAACTAAATGAAAAATAAACATAAAAAGGTGTGTTATATGCCGAGAAAAATAGTACTGGAATGAAATGAGTTACGCACCGATTCATTTAAGGTACTGCAATCTGCAGAGTCTAACTAAAAAAATAAATAAATAAACCCATATGTAACATGCTATAACAAAATGGGGATAAATATTCAATACCAAATAAAGTACATACCGGTCTTTTTGGTATTTGATGATCTTGAGATCCAAACTAAAAATAAATAAAATTAACATGTTATATAAACTGCCATTCTTTAGATGTGTATATGAACAGGAGAAATAATATTGAATATAAAATGATTTACTGATTCTTGGGGGATATGATTAACCTGAGAGTTGTAAAAAATATACACATTAACCATTGTTGGTAATATAATTTTCAAATAAAATTGTTTTACACACCGATTCTTGTGGGATAGAAGGATCCATGATAAAATAAAAGTAAAATCAAACTATATAATTTCAAAATAAATAACTAGAGTAGTATATAACCTAGTTTTCTTAAAATGTAGTCTAATTTTGTTTAAAACAGTTGGGCACATCCATTGAGTTAGTAAGGTCATTAAAACTTCATTCAGGGGGTCCAGTATTGGAATTCTATACCATGAGATCAAGGAAAAGCACGCGTGTTCTAGGATTGAGATAAGGGCTCTTTTCTAATAATATCACAATCATTGAATCAATTTCACTCATCAATTATATTATGTGTTTGTTAGATTTATCATTCTAAATTGTAAGATATTTTGCTATTCACTCCTCATTATAGATTCACACTGTTAATTTTAATAAATTCAATTTCATCTGACAAATGTTTTTAGTTATTACTCACTTCTTTTCTGTCAACAGGAATTGATGACTCGGAGTGTAGCTGAAAATAAATAGAAATATTTTATAACGTAAGAAATTTTAATATTAGTGTTTTAACCAGATGCTTGATTGTAGAACCGACAAACGATTAAGTTAAGTTTCTCATCCTTACTTTCAGATTTCATCGGAGAAGCTATGTAAAGCAAAATGTTAAATTATAACACTTCTTTATCTACCTCTTAATCCTATCCAGTCTTCCATTAAGTACTACAATCACAAATCCTTTGGTCAAGGCCTAATTGCTTCCATTATAATTAAAACCTTCCTCAGAAGGCTAATCTTTTTTTATATCACACTACCATCCACTTACTTTTCTCTCTTATTTATGGATGTATTCTGTCACCATTCTCCTTCCTAAAGCTTACAACAATCACGAGTATATAATTTCCTTATTCAGGTCATGACAAAATCCTTTTAAATATGTTCAATACATATCCTAGATTCACATGAAATCTTTTTCTTCCTTTTCACCAATTCAGTTTTAGTCCCTGTCATTTATTGTTCCAGCAAGGTTTCAGAGTTATGTCCACTTTAGAGAAATAAGTGCATTGCTTGGGTGCAATCTTAAACATTGCCCAAACTTATGCATGCATCCTGTATTAAGTTTAAATGCTTCCTGCTCACTTGTTATTATTGTTACTTGTTATTAACTATCCTGGAACCCTTTTTAACCACTGCTTCAGAGGTGTGGCAACGAGTAATCTGATACTGAACCAATCTAGGGTGTCTCTGTTGACTTCCCTATATATCCCCATCATTACCACTTATGAAAATGAAAAATTTGTTTTCTAAACCAAATCCTATCCAAAGGCATCTTAAGCTTATCAAAGACAGGTTCAAAAGAGGATCGATCCATCCCAGCCAAAGCCCTCTCTACACTTTCACATCCTAAGAACCCTCTGATGTTGACGAGACTTGCTCAGTCTTAAAAGGTGTCCTTTGGGTGAAATGCTGGTGACACTGATGTTCCCATGTATATATCAAAGAATACTGGTAAACAAACTGGACAAAGGCTAAACTAAAATTACAGATTAAAATTATGTAAATAATTAACTCACCGATGGTTGTTTTGACAAATGAGGAAACGACACCTGAGATGAAAGCTATAAAAAAGTAAGTATAATTATAGCTGCAATAATATGTTAATTTGAAATTTCCAAAACTAAATGTAAACTATATAGCTATGTAAATTATTAGTGAACAAAGTATATATTGAGATTAACAAGAAGTGACTTTTAAGATGTGTGTTATTCTATGTGCTATTGAACAGAAAATATCAAAAATGATGTCTTTAAAGACCCTGATGCTCTCCAGGCTTCTAGAATATAATGTATAGCTCTGTTCTTGAAAATTTTCCCCTTTGTTGAACTTGTAATAGTTATCCAACATGGAAAAGAGCAAGACCTTCAAGTCAAAGCTAACAAATGCCTGGTGACAATTGAAACGGTCAAAATGAATTAACCTTAAAACAAAATCATAGCTACTTCAAATTACCAACCACCAAAGAACACGAAATTTAACTATTTAGCTTCATACTGTGAAATGCCTAGGAGTGCTTGATGAGTTAATGTGCAGTTCGGGTTAATGAACCACCGTTACAACATTAAAACTGGCAAACACAGTTTTAATAGGGTAAAACTCATGGCAGTGATAATGTCACAGGTGAAAAAACAGGGGTTTAATCAACAATGAGAAAAAAAACTGCCATTCATATCTTTGAATGCAAACCAAGAGCCCAATGTAAATATAACCTAGGGTACTAACTAGGCTTCAGGAAGAGCAGGAACAGTCTCTGTTCATTCTCCTAAGAAACTGGAAAAAGTTTCCAGCTACAGACCCCACTGCCTAGTATTTTCACTACCCTATCCTGTCCAGATTCCCCCAGTCCCTATCATAATGCTTTAGAAATCATCTACAGTGGCACTTTTCTTATTGATGTAGTGTGCTGTGCCTGCAGGGGGCAAATGTCTGACTTAGAACAAGCCAGATTTATTTAAAGTATATTCCTTCCTTTTTCAGGCTTACTGGATACCAAGGGTCTTGGCTCCAGAAAACTGGTGGACTTTCCTTTCTCTCAAGGTGACATTCTCTCTCCCTCACCCTCACTCTCTCTGTCAACCCCTCCCTCCCTCTCCCCCACACACACTCAATCACTCTCTGTCTCTCTACCTCTTTCTCGCCCCCCCCTCCAGTTCTTACCTCGAATGAAAGAGTGGTTCCTTATATTTACTTACCGCTGCTTTTCCAATATTGTGATCTGACACTTGAGCTAGCTAGAAACATAAAGGGTATTACTACTATTTTATTGCTAAAGAAAATCTAACAAGGTGTATGACAAAAATGAACCTTTTTTAAAAATAAAAAAACATGAATTCCAAAGTAAGTAGTTTTATTTATTCCTGATAACCCTACTGAGTTTTTTATAAAGTATTTCTACTCACTCAAAGTGTTTGTCTTCTGTGTAAACTTTGATTGAATATAAAATATATTTTGCATTGTATAAATTCACTTTTCCACATTCTATATGTATTTTCTAAATGTAAACTATGTTTGTAAATCCCAGTCCCTGAAGATGATGTCTCAATAAAAGATCGAAACGTTGGCACGATAAAAAAATGTTTTTCTGATACCACATCACACCAGACCGCATCTCACGATAACTGAATAATTTTGTGAAATTGGGCAAGCCGGGTTGAAGGCCAATAAGGTAGTATTTCAGCAAAGCTAACACTCTGCTTATGCATCCCCTCTTATAAAAATTATTACTATTATATTGTTCAGAATAAGCTGCCTATCTATTTTTTTGATAAACTGGCATCTATTATTTTTAAATAATAGTTGTAACTAGTATTTTTAAATTTGCTTACCGATTCTTTCTTGATGTTATCTGTAGCTTGAGATAGCTAAAAAACAAAAGCATTCAGTTAAATTTGATTGACAACAATGATGTGGATATTTGTACAACATTTATTAAATTGGAATAGAATACAAAATGCAATCATTGAAGAAATAAATAGTATAAAAATTGACATATTTTGACATGGAGTTCAAACAGTTAATAACTTACCATATCTTTCACTGAATGGTGTTTTGAAGCCTCAGATGGCTGTAAAAGATTTTTGTATACTTTCTTAATATATTATATACATTAAGTAATGAATTCGTTTTACATTATATTATCATGAGAGACATTGTTGCTATCACAGCTTTTATCAGGGCTAGTATTGATCAGGAGGTCCCGGAGCATGACAGGATTGTAGAAATGGGTAATAATGGCTATGGATTGGGCTAATAGGTTGGTATTTGTTTGTCGTGGTATGTGTTTTGGATTAGATGTTTGGTGAAGGCGTGTTGACAATAATTTTGCGGACTTTGGATTGAAAATACTGTATTCTTTGGATGTTAATTAGTTTAGCGGTGCTTCACTGTCTAGTTTAGTGTCTGGATCTAACACTTAAGAAGGAGGATGTCCTTGGATGGTAAAAAGAAGCTTTATGAATGGTTTTGCTGGCCTTTGTGAAAATAATGATATGGGTATTTCCAGAGCAAAGAGAAGTGAGAAGTGTTGAGTATATTGTTGTATGTGAGTAAGATTGATGAGGTGAAAACAAGGGTCTTGTGATTTAGCAAGAGAATCAGGATATAGCTTCTCAAGAGGAGACTGCTTTTGGATGAAGAGACATAAGTAGGATGTACGATGGTCATGGATTATAAGTATTATTGGGTTACTCACCAAATCTTTTATGTTATGTCTTGACACTTGTGATCTAAGCTGTACATTAAACAAAGCATACATAAATCAAACATAGAAGTTAATATTTTACATCTAAAAATTGATGAACTTATCAATCAAGTTGTGGAGAGGTAAATTGTTGTAGTGTGAATTTGGAAACGTAAGAATCTGTCTTCAGAAAGGTTATTGACAGTTTAGTAGTTGTTTTCTATTGATTTTTTATTTTGATGGGCAATAAGAAAGTTGCTAGACATAGGACAGTTTATAATCCGTGCTGGCTCTCATCAGAAATATTTCATACTATTTTAGCGATTACAGAAAATGTAGAAAATCTCTGTTGATTAATAATAACGTTCTTAAAATAATCCGAACGAAATTGAATCATCAAAAGGGTACAGAGAGTATGGCCCAGGACAGATGTGATATGTAGTCTGTCGAGTAAGCAATGAGTGTGATGAGTTGTCATTAAAAAAAAAAGTTGATTATTGTTTTGCACTATACAACCGCTATAACTTGGAATTTTAAAAAAGTAAAAAATTTACAAATTGTATTCTGTTTGTTTTTTTTATTAAAATGTTTTGTAAGCCAATAAATGTAAATTTTATCAAGTAACGGATAATAAATCCTTTCAAGAATGGCAAAAATTAGTCATATAGAAATGAGAGGTCAAATAAATTTGGATCAATTTGCTATACAACCTGATAAACTTACTGCAGAGGGTATGTTTATTCTTAATAGCTAACTCTGTAGCTTCAAAACTAGTATTGACTGTTTGCTCCATTACTTATACTAGTCTTTTATAAAAGGTTTTCAGCAGAGCTATAGAATTAGAAACTATATAGAAGGTTGCTGCATGTTCATTAGCTGATAACATTAGTCAATATGCTATCATCTCTCTGGCCATTGCACATTTAATTAAAGTCAAAAACGGGAAAACCCAAGACATAAATTTGTCAACTCCACCTTCAAACAGCAGAGATACCAGAACCAAAACCAGCCACGCCTAAGCAAAAGAGAAACAAGGAAAGTGCTCAATTACTTATAAAAATAAGAATAGTGCACTTTGTGGGCTATGGACATAAAGGAAGTTACAATCGAAGAAAAGGTGATACAGTCATTAGTGACACCAAAAAAATCTTAAACTGTCACTCCAAAAATGGAGAGATGAAGTAGTTAGAAGTATTTACTTACTGATTCTTTCAGTAGATGACCTGACACCTGCGATGGCTAAAATAAATAAATATTTAATTAAACATTATTTACATCACAAAGAAACAGTAAGAATACAAATTTTGATCATTTTTATTGATATGACACTATAACAATATTTATATATATTTTAGCGTTGGCATGTCCTACACTGTTTTTCGGGTAGAATTAAATTGGTCTCATGGGATTCCAATCTTTATAAGTGGTTTATATATATGCACACACACATATATATATATATATATATATATATATATATATATTTTTTTAAGTTGTGAATCTAATGTATTGGTGTATCTTGATAGAAGTGCATGAAATTACACTGTTTAAAGATATCTTATCTTTTATGTATTATAAAGTCTCTGTCAAAAACCTTTACAAACCAAATAATCTATCAACAAGTGAGAGAAATCAGTGCGTAACATTTTTATGATGTAAATTGGGCAACAAAGAGAATAATAAGAAAATCAAGCTTAATTAGAAAATCCCTGAAAATTGTACTTTCTCACCTTTCAATAGCCTTTTTTTCCACAACCCTTCATCATAGTTAAAACATTTTTTCCCTTTTGTAAAGGACTAACAGGCAAAATTACAGCAGCAAGAGGTTTTGTATAATGCAGTGAGGAACAGAAAAAATATGTTTTTTTTTTTTTTTTAAATAAAACAGGTATAACATTTATTACAACTTTAGGTTGTCGCCAATTGTTTAGGGTTTTTTCTTTTTCTTTTTTACCCAGCAAATAGATTAAATAGATTTTGAGAAATGTACCCAAAAAATGGCAGCCTTCTTGGAATCTCTATCAACAAGTGAATTACCTTTGAAAAGTACTGAAAAAGAGAACACATTTCAGAGTTTCTTGGTTAAACAGAATGTATAAACTCTCCTAAAAAAGGAACACTGAAATTGAAATCTATCTAGTACAGATAAACAGAATAATAAAAATTGTCAATACAATGCACCAAAATGATAGGGTTAGGGATTAAATAAAAGTGGCCACAAGGACTTCCAACCTGAATAGATCTATTGTGCTCCCTGTTATTTATAACTCACTGGCCAGCTTCAGGTTGTTAATCAGCCTCCATAGCTTTGCCAGCGGCTCTTTAGTGTAGGATCTCGCATACAGTTATTCCATTCTTCCCCTTCTGGTATTAATACAGTGTACTTTTCAGTAAAATTATATTTTAGAGTCGTGGCATCGGTTGGCATGCCTAATATGGCATAGATATGCATTTCCCCCCTCAGTTTCCATTGTTTATTTAGATGGCCTATCCTTGCAGATGGTTGTCCATTTATGAGCCTGTGGGCTGCTGCTCTGGCTTCTCCTTGGAATAAAATATGAAGTGGTACGAGGTTTGACAACACTTCCAGGGCGACAGTTGGTGTTGTGCCATTGGCACCAGTGACATTGATGGAGGCTTGTCCCTCCCCATATGTCAACATTGCAAAAAAATTTTAAACAGTTTTTTAAATTAATTTCATTTGAACAAGTTATAGAAGTTGTAATACACAAAAAGGAATGGTAAATTACTCCAACCATAGTCCACAGTACTGTCACCATGGCTGTAGATCTTTCATCGATTTTCATAGTCATACTGGCACTGATTGTCATGCAAAATATTTTTTTTATTGAAACTTCTTTGAATTAAAGCTTAGATTTTTTGCCTAGAAAGCACTAAAACCCATGTGCCATGGTGCTTCAATGCCACTGTTCAATGAGATCAATATGTCCATACAAATTGAGCTTTTTAACTTTTACAGTGTCCTTTAAATGTCTTGAAACAGTTGATCCATTCGTATTTTGATGTGCTGAGACTCCTCTAAAAGTTTGATAAGAGTCTTCTTCCACAGTAAGCTTGAAATTTGATGACAGATGGAGACAGGTCTTCCTCAGTTCATTGATCCATCTTCAAAAGCCATAGTAGTGTTTCTTGCAGCCTGGGCTGCTGACTGACCCATATTACGTTTATCAAAGAATATAAAAGGATACTCGCACGTTCATATTTAAATAATGAATTTGAGAGCTAAGTGATATACATGAAAAATAGGGAATTAATAACTGCTTAGTATAATAGGTCAACACATTGGTATTAAACAACAATAAACAGCTTAATCTTCTACAAATTTAAGAAATAACAACAAAAAGATTATTTCATGTGAAACAACCCACTTATTGCCTTACCGAATCTTTCGTTATTAAAAGCTGTGACACCTGAGATCCAAGCTGAAAAACATCATCTATGAAAACTGTACCGTCTTATTTGAATTTGGCAAAAATAATTTACAAAGTACTTTTCTTTAGTTTTTATACACATTAGATTCCAAGTTTAATAGTATATATTTTACTTACTGATTCTCTCATCACTCGTTGATCTGACCTATGAGTTGGCTAGAAAGAAAAAATAAAAATAAAATTGCAACAACAGTTGAATATAATTGATAGTGCCAAAAAAAGCAGGATGAGGATAAAAGAATTGAATTTATTCAGTTAACAATGGATTTATTAAACAAAAAAACATAGAATAAATACTTCATCCCTTTATTTACTTACGGAATCTGCCGTAACAAACTGACTTGACCCAAACTGGAAAAATATACAATACACTTTTCTCTTTATTAATTGTTA
>CM077101.1:2516966-2616724 GCA_039619505.1 Cimex hemipterus | reverse complement strand
GAATATAATTGATAATGCTACAAAAAGCATCATGAGAGTAAAAAAAAATTGGATTTATTCAGTTAACAATGGATTTATTAAAAAAATTAATTAATTTAAAAAAACAAAACCAGAATAAATACTTCACCCATTTATTTACTTACTGAATCTGCCGTAACAAATTGACTTGACCCAAACTGAAAAATAAAAACATGAAAAAAATACAATGTAGTTTTCTCTAATTATTTTGCATGTTAAATTCATTATAGTTTAACAATATATTTTTACTTACAGATTCTCTCTTTGAGATCACTCTTTGATCTGACCTGTAAGTCGGCTACAAAATATAAATAAATAAAAATAAAAGCATAAAAAAACATACTTGAATAAATACTTCATACATTTAAATAATTACCAAATCTGTTGTAACAAATTGACCTGATATCTTTGGATGAAGCTATAAAAAAAATCAATACATTAAATTAAATATTCAGTAAAGGAAATAAAGAACGCTGATTTAGATATGGATATTTTTGTAGGCTGTATTCACAAATTTTTATGGGTAAAGTTTGTTTAGGTTAGGTTCGAAATGGTTAGGCTATGACAGAATGTTATCTCCTTCCTCAGGCCTTACCTAAGATTAGATAAGATTACAGTAAGGTTGGGTCAGGTAATTTAAGGTAGCGTGAACTCTTATTTGAAAAAACAATTATTTAAACAAATAAATGTTTTATTCTACTAAGGTAGAGTTAGGGTTAGGCTAGGTTGGAAATGTTTAGGTAAGGTTACAAGGTAAAGTTATGGTTAGGTTATGGCAGACATGGTAAAGTTAGGTAAAATTATAGTGAAATTAGTACCAATTGGTAATATAAAGATATAGTTAGATTAGGGTATGTTATGCTACACAAGATGATGTAAGGATTTTTTGCTATCTCATCACCCTGGTCCCCATGGACCATATCAATTTTGTTTTCACGACAGTAGGAGTATCTTTTATTTTATCTCCTTCTTATCTCCTTTTATATCATTCTACTTTAAATTATGAGAGGTTGTCACTTTAAATTATGTAGGGTTAAGTTAGGGTGGGAAACGTTATAGTTAAGTAGAGTTAGGTTCATTTAGAAATAGGTTAATCATGATAATCTTTAATGTCTCATATGTGGCATCACATGGGTTTAAATTTAAATATTTGCTTATAAAACCTAGTCCTAAACAGCCAAGTTTTTTATGTACTAGTTATAATATGGGTATGGAATCCCTGATTTTAATGAAACCTGGTGACTTGCCTGAACGTTCTTGCCAATGATCTCTTAGAGCCAAGAAAAAAATTAATTTTAACTTTCTTAAATAATAAATTTAGATTTGTTTTAAGCACCCTTTACTACCTTTCTCATCGATACCTGGTCTCTATTTCAAATTATAGTTAGCTGCTAGTAGGGAGTAACATATAAGTTAAAACTTTTTAAGTGGAACATTGGACATTTTAGAACTAAATAGTTGCCCCTGGAGCTAAAGAGGTTTAAATCCAGCCAGAAATAGTTTTTGTAATCGACTGACACATAATAAACCTTGAAAATACATAAGACCAAACGAATAAATCAATATTTGAAAATTTTGCTCAACGCTTGGATGCGGTTAGGTTTTGATCTAGTATCACTAAAAAATGCATACCTTTTAAAAATTATTAGTTTATTATTTTTGAAAAAATACTCACTAATTCATTTAGTAATGACAACTGAGAGAGCTATAAGCAAAACATTAAATAACATTATTGAGTGGGCAAAAGCTATTTTCTTTGACAAAAAAAGAAGTTTTTTACTTACTGAATTGTCCCTGGGGTGAGGGCTTGTCACAGATGAAATCTAAAGTGAGAACTGTTTAGATAAAGTATGTACAAAAATGTCAACTTCGTGATGAAAAAAGAAGTGAAACAAATCCTTTGGACGCCCTAACCTCTTGGCCACCACTATCCTCAGGATTTTTTAAATTCTTTTCCCATTATATAGCAAAAAAGACCAATTTTGTAAATTACGTACCGATCCAAAATGTGAAGAATGACCACGAACAAATGCCAACTATAATATAATTAATCTTTTAAGGACATGAAAACAATTATAACGTGTTATAATATAGTGCTATATTTCTAATTCATCTTCAAAATTACTATCAAACTTATTTAATCAAATATATGTACCGGATCTGACATCACTCGTTGACTTGACTCCATATTTGTTATCTGTGAAAACAAATGAGACTTCTTTAATTGTAAAGTACAACTTTTTTTGTGTGTGTTTCTATTTCTAATTATTCAGTATCTCATAGTTTATTTAATTTTGACATGTTTTTAATAACTGATTTATAAGTTCCATAAAAGACTTAGTATTTTTTATAAATGTATAATTCTTATGTTACAGATAATACAAAGAACACACACATATACACACAAATAAAGAAGCAATGACATAGATATAAGTGTTCTTAAAAGCAAAGAAATTTTTTAAATATTTACCGATCCTACTACATGACGCTGGGTTTCCACTAGAGAAGCCACCTAAAAAAAAAAAAAAAAAATACAAATTAATGTTTTATATCTTAAAAGTATTAGTTATATTTCCTTGCTGTGATGCTTCTTAAAGCTATCAATTATAAATGATTATAATATAAACAATTATTATTCTTTTCTTATACATACCGAATCTCTCAATAGACGCTGACTTGATGGTGATGTCACCTGCAAAAGGATACAGTTTGTTATACCTTCCAAATAAAAGTTAATTGAGTGTATAGTATGTCTACTGGTTATACAGGGCGTTCTGTTGAGGGTTTTTTGTGTGTGTGTGTGTGTGTGTGTGTGGACTTTAAGGAAACTTGCTTAGGTATCCATTGAGAGTTGACATTATACTGAACCCTTCTCTTTACAGGCTCTCTTTATTCCAATCTCCGAATTTCTACACCTCAGGTCACAGTATCACCATGATCCATTAGGCAGTACAAGATGATTCCCACCAAACACCACAATTGGTCTTGAGGGTAAATTCTGCCTTGGGGCATGTTGGTGCGGTTCTTTGGCTTCATATAAGGGGAAAAGTTAAATGGCGGTTATGTACTGATTTTGTCAAGATCAATTGTAGGAAAATACTTGGTTGCTCTGAGACTGTTTTATGGTTGCATATCCTGTTCCTCATATTATTAGTGTCTATGTTTCTCAGGCAAATTCAGGACTAGTCCATTGCTTTTCCTGCAAGCTGGTAAAACCCCTAAATTTGGGAGAGTGCAGTTTCCAGGCTAAGAGGGTCCTCTAGTGAATGGTCCCTCTACATTCTTACCCTGTGAGCTACATTAATTTGCAGATGGGATTTTTAAAGACTGAACCTAGCTCTGAGGTTAATGAATTCATACTACAGAACTTTCACCTCCACAAGCAGTTAGCCTTCTAACTCTGCACTTTGTTCATTTAACACCCTTGTATATTTAACCCATTACTCTACTAGGTGCACTATTCCATTGCTGCTCCACTCCAAGAACTTGCCTGAGGTGGAGAGACTGGCTTTTAAATTAATGAACTGCCATTTCTCTGAGAGCACAACCACTAACCACTATGAGTCTTTCACTAGTCACTAAAGAAGACAGCTTATATGGTTAGGCCCAAAGAGTAGTTGCTAATGTGTGCTACTTCCAAGTGACTTAGCAGACTCTATTTCTTGGAGGTTATCATCAACTGAGCGGCATGCAGTAAGCCTGGGTGACTCATCAGTGATTAGGAGAATTTAGGAATTGAAGAAATGCTTAAGGAAAAACTTTTAAAAGCTTGTTGTTGCTAATTACAATGAAAATGAAATTAATTCAACTTTTTGAAACTTATTCAACTCTTATAATTCTTAGAAAGTAAAATTAAACTACATCTAAAGGACGACCGCAACACAAAAGTGCAGAACACAAATAAAAGAGCTGTACACACTGCACACTTAGCACTCACACACTCTCAACCTGTCTCCTTGTTCTCTCTTTCACCTCTCTCTCTCTCTCTGCCATCTATATCATCAATACCACCACACTCTCCTTAGGACAAGAATAGCAAATAAGGCACCTATTCATGTTCCTGCTGTTTCCTATTTTGAAGAGAGATTGTATAAGTGTGGCCCAAATTTCCCCATTCCTCCTTCTTTGGTTGTAGTGCACTATTATTGGGAGCCATTTATTATTTTTAAAAGAAATAAAAAAAGATTTAACCAGAATGTCGTTATTTTTATCCCCACAAAACCAGTTAAATGCACACTTGCAGCACATATTAGATTACATTTCAAGACTTCAGACCTCCTCCATTATTGGGACATATTGGATCAGTCGCATCACATGCTTGGAACATTTACTAATTTTTTGGACCCCCACATTGAGCTAGAAACCTCGACTACACAGCCAAATTCCTAAAACCTATTATACTTAATGAGGGTCTCAATCTTCGTAGTGGCCATTAGATGGGTGAAGAAAAGACTAAATACTGGGTTCATTGTGCTTTAAACTTATTTAAAATAATCATTTTAATATAAATCTAGTGTCAAATCTTTTCATTTACCGGTTCCACGTTTATCGTTTGATTTTGTCCATGTGCAGTGTCATACTATTGAACAAAAAATAAAACAAATTTAAACACCATCAAAACAATCACTTAATATTGCAAAGCTTAAAAATGAAAATATTACTCCACAAATCATGATTACCTTACAAATAGTATTCAATTACTTACTTTGTCTGGTGAAACTCGCTGGCTCCTTGCCTATTATAAGAAAATAAAAATAATAAAATGCGGTAGTAATTAAGTATTTAATGTTCTAAATTAGTTCATCAAATTAATTTCAGTTATTCCATTACTATGTTATCATGCATGTGCAAAATATTTATTCATCTAGGTATTGCACCTTTTTATAAACATATGAACTGATTTTGGCAACATTCACTGGTTAGGATAATATGACTAAAAACATTTTTTTTATTAGTAAGTTTTCCAAGCTTATATTATTTAAAAAAAATTGTTTTTCCATCCCAGCCCACCAAGTTTAAATCCTATAGCTATCAACCTAAGTTTTTGTCCCGAACACTCAGTTATAACCTAAATTTTACTCCATTCACTCTACGGGTCTGAAGCACCAGCCAGAATATAGAGTACCATCAACCATCTTCAGTGATGGATGTTCCTCTAGTTGTCTATATAATTTTTTATTTTGATTTTCATTAAAAAAATTTCATGGGAACCCATCAGACTGGAATTGCTGAACCCTTGCATCTTACAAAAAGTTCAGTTTTCTTTTATTTTACATCCAAACATAAGACTTGTAATTAGACATACATTTTTAGTTTGTTTTTTTTTTTTTTTTAGTTAGAAGTGAGAAGATAATTTTGAACATCTAATTTATTTACATACATGATTTCTTGAGGGTGAATATGACTGAGGTCTGTATCTCTTAAAAATAACAATTGCCATTAACACAATCTTTAATAAAAATGATACGATTTAATGCCATGATTTAAGGTCATCACTTGTACACACTTTACATTTTAGAAACTTTTGTTACCTAATTACTATAAAGGCTAAGATAGTAAAATAGACTTTCATTTATTATACACACCATCATTATAAACTGGTTTGAACAATAATTCTTTTAGAAAAATGTAATTGCAATATGAAAAATGGGGGAAGTAATTTGTTTAAATTTTTTAAATTTTAAGTAAGTACATCTAATTTTCCTCTTAAATTTAACATTTTGTATTTACACTGGAACATACTATTTAATTACAAACCTGCTCTTTCCTTTTGGGTGAAGAGGAATGCGGTGATCTTGCCTTAAAAATTAAAAAACGTGTAATTAAAACAAGAGTGGAGAAACCACCCATTGGTACTATTCCAATGGTAATATAATGTTGTGTATTTAATAAGGACTCGATGTTATTGGATAGGCGACAGTGAGGCCATCACTTCTCAAGTCGGTGAGAAGGGTTTAAGAAAATTATTTAAGATGAGTTATATTATTTAGGATTTGTGGTGGTTATTATAAAATTTGTAGTAATGGGATTACATTTTGGGCTAAAGAATTAGGAGGTTAGTAAAGGTAGTTTTGATGGAGACATTAAATTATAGGCAGACGGTTAGTTATTTGTAAAGGGAAAGTTCTCCTAAAATGCTGCCAGGGCTTAAGCTACTGCCACCACAAATTTTGGATCACATCAACTGCTTGGCTTTTGTTCCTGATAACCTGAGGACCATCGACAAAGGAAGCTTCCAAGAATTGAGAGGTGATGCACATATGTTAGTCGAATGGCCTGAGGTCATGACTCACCCCAACACATCCAGGGTTTTAGTTTTTCTTCCCTCCAGCCTTAGCTTGGGTGATCTATAAAAAAGGGGGAGCACTGAAAAATCAAGGAAAAATCAGGGCAGTTGAAACATGACAACACACTCAATTGAAGTGATATGAGCAGAGTGGACTAAGGAACAAAGTGCAAGATCCATAGTATGGACTTGATGAAGCAAATTCAGTTATTACTGCCAAGCTTTTGACCTATTTTAAAGCCATCATCAAGGCAAAACAATTTTAAATACGCCTACAAATTTACATAACTAATGTTTTCACAGAAGATTTTAAATTTCTTTGAAGACTGATTCAGTCCCAACATTGCCAAGGATTGTAACATTATACAGTCTTGAAAACTTAATTATGTAAACATATTTAAGATCATTTTGCTCTGATGATAACCTTAAAATAGCTCGAAAGTTGGACAGTAGCAACTAAATTTGCTTTTTCATCAAGATCATACTAGAGTATTCATTAGTAGAAAAGTGGTTGATACATATAATAACTTTGCGAAGATACAACGAGAGTCCTGAGATCATTGGGGAAAATTTTGAGTGGAAACAACAATCAGAATTGCTTGGGAGAATCGCGCTATCATTGCAAAGGTCAGCAATGATGTTTAGCAGACGGGATGCCAGGTGTGGGAGCTAGAACACTACATTGAAAAAGGCCAGCAAAGATTAGTAGGCAGAGGGAAGGATGTTCTTGAGCAAAAATAGCCAAAGGCGATCAGAAGTCTGGATTTAAGAAAGTTTCACAAACAATACAGATTAACAAAATCACAAAATTCCCATTGCCTAGGCACATATCATCAAAACACTTACTCCACTTCGTATTTGTTGTCCTCCTCTGAAAATCATCTGCTGTGATAACTGCAACAAAAATGTCATTCATTAAACTCCTGATTGTTAAACATTGGACAATTGGATAAATAGAAATAAAAAAAAAGATAATAGGAATGAGGAAGCATTCCCTTCCTTACTTCTCACAGTTATCTGGAGGGTGGATTTGAATAATAATAATAATAATAATGATAATTAAGAAGTAAAGTGTTAAGAGGACGAAAAAGGGCTTCAAAATTATTTAGGAAAGTAGCCGAAATCAGGGGAGAGAAATGTTCATGGCATATCGAGTGCCTCAACTTGGACTCTTTTACTTCCTTTGCACCTTAGCTACACTGGTATTTATTGGAGGTATTCTTTAATTCTATGGCTCTTTCATATCTGATTCTGATCTAATTTTAACTTTATCCTAAATTCTAACTGTGTAAATACTTACGTCATTTCGAGTTTTTTGTTGTCCTCTGGTTACCACCAACTGCTGTGAATGTAACTACAACACAAAATAAATCATAAATATCAGAAAAAAATTATCCTTGCATGATGCATTTTTAAAACCTTGGCATATATGAAAGTAGAGGTAGGGAAAGTAGTATTATGAGGGAAGTAAGCAGAAAGAGGAAGTCTCTCTTTTGGTTTTTGTTTGACACACATTCCCCAGGTCTCGGATGAATGTTTAAAAGATGTCAAGTAAGATTGGACTGCTTCAACTTAGAGATGGTTACTTGGTTATTTATTTAATTTAATTTATTTTAAAGGTACAAATAGAGCTTTAAGCCCCCCTTACATGTACTTTTTTATTTATGTTCCAATAATTAACAAAATTTTTACTGATTAACTTTTTGGTTTAGGTTTGTCATTTGTTTTGCTGAACTAAAATATCAAATAAATAATAAGTTAGTTTTTTTATAACTAGTAGTTCAAGTAAGTATTCACAGGTATACATATTTAGTTATTTGCTTTAATCTCTTTTCATTTTACTGGTTGATGAAGCACCCCTATACTTCACAGAACTACTGGCCTTATGATTGCCATGTACAGTGTGCCAGCTTCCATTTTAAGTCAGGCCTTTTTATCGATCAGTGAGTACAGCATACCAAATCACTTATATCCTTCTTTGAGCTCGGTGTTTTCAGCTGAGTTGCCAGTTCAGGCGTATTTCCAAATATCTTACAGCCCAATCCTGGGGTTCCTTCAAATCTGTGTTTATCCACACTGTATTTTATCCTTTTTTATAAGAAGTTTAATTGACTTTTCTACTCTGAGGTTCTACATCATTGCCACAGTCTTACTCTGTTCTTTTCTTGTATTAGATTCACACCCTAGTAGGAACCGAGTGAAAAGGGCTATGTGTTGTTTATGGCAAGACGCTTTAGTTGACTTTTAATAGTTTCTTCAATCTTAAAGAATCTTAAAGATGGATGGATCACCAGGGACTGAAGGAGTTCCCTCCTGAGCATTGCAGCTGTACAGCTTATTGTACTATACCCTGGCTCCATTTTTGGGGGAGGGCTCACAACACAAAGTGAACTTGAGCCCCCGTTGTACCAGTGTTCTTCCATCGAAGAAACTCATTTTTGAAGGAGGTTGGGACCAGGTTCAGGGTCGCTGAGATAGGGTCCCGCCCCTTCCATTGATGAGTGCCGTGTCAATTTCTTTTAATTGCGGCCACCGGTCCCCTTAGGCATCAAAAAATTCCAAAGGCGACGGTGGGGATCGAACCCACGACCGCGGGGTCTACTAGACGAGAGTCTGACACCTTAACTACTCGGCTACCGCGGCCCCCCTAAATTTGAGATACTTAAGTCTGGGTATTGAGATGGAGTTGTTGATATCTTGTTGACATTTTTTCCAGTCTGCTTTACCTTGAATTTGTGATTTTTATATGAGAGCTTAATTGTAAATGGACAGTTATTAAGGCTGGTGAGAGGTCAGAGACCAGTGTTATTAGGTTTTTGGAGTATACAGGAATGTTGATTCCATTTTCTTCTTTCCAAAGTGTCTTCTCTACCTCTCTGGGGATTGCAGAAAAGCTGAAGAATTGGTTGTATGAGTGTGACCCTTGAGGCACTTTTGAACTGGCTGGCCAGGGGATGTGACAAATCTATGTGTGTATCTTTCTGTTGAGTGTCTGAGAGGCCCTCTAGGGGTTGTGTAGAAGAACTTCAGGTCAGTTGAGTAAAGATGGGAACATTCATTCTAATATATTTGATGACTCACTAAATGGAACTGGCATATGTTGGTTTATATAATGATAGAACCATTCCACCATGAGAGGAATATGCATGCTCAATATGACTTATTCATGATGCACTAAGACTGGCAAGCAAGAATGTAAAGTGTAGTGAATGAATCACTTACACAATCTATGCTGTCCTATGCCTCCGTGGGAAGAGGCTGGCTCATGCCAACCTACATATTTGGGTGCGATAGTGCGTCGAATTTGTTCTTGCTCTTAAGGGTTGTTGGTGTTAGGAACCTAAAGCTTATGTAATATCTGGAGGGCCAAGATATGTTTTTTAAAGATGAGAAGAGAGAAGAAGAGACAAAGCAGTCATCTCCATGGGACACTGACTCGGAGTGAAAGATGAAAATAAAAAAAATAAAAAAAATCACAAGACACTTACATCATTTCGTGGTTGTGTAAAAATCTTCTGCTGTGAAGAAGACTGCAAAACAAAATATTGCATAAATCTCAATAATAATGCAAATAATTTATGCTCATATGGTATATTTGTCCAGAAGATTATTGGGTTTAAATGCAAAAAACGAAAACACTTACGTCTCTTGAAATTTTTTGATTTCCATCTGCTAGCTTTTGAGAGAACTGCAACATAAAATGCCTTTTATAAATATCATAAAGAAAATATTATGTCTACATGTAAATTTTATTCAGTTAGTGTTCTTATCATTTTACCAATTATTCTACTACTTTTCCTTTAGCATATTATTATAGATGTATGCTTATATGTCAACCTAACTTTGTTAATGCACACACACCAATATTCTATGGATATTGGAGTGGATAATTCTGTTTGGAACAATTACTACCATGTCCATGTGTACTGTATCATGTTCTGGGCAATTTCAGCCCTGGGCATGCACACTGAATCCTGTTCCCCACAAATTCTGCCCAAGGCATGCACACTATATCCTATACCAAATAAGTACTAGCAGAACCCTAGCAGGGTTTTTTTTTGCTTTGTAACAGAATAATTAAAAATATTTAAACTTATAAATTTGTATTAACTGATATACACACCGGTTTCATCGTTATGTACTGGTTTGAAGAAAAACCCTACAAAAAGTCAAACTTTTAAATCATCAGAATTTGAATAAGCTAAATACAATCATCTGTGTTATATATAAGATCTAATTTCACAAATAAGACAAATACCTAAAGAAGTATTTCAATGTCAAAATGCTATTAACTTACCGGTTGTTTTACTGAAGGCGAACGTGATCGACGTCTAAATCCCTTAAAAATATGAGATTTGTTAACAATGTTAGTCATTGGGTATATTGCAAAAAATATATTATATATTTAATATATTAAGGTCAATTATGCTGGGTATCAATGACAAGAGTGCTTTAAATAAATTTGGAGGACCACAGTTTTCTCATTTACAAAGAAAAGAACACCCAAGTTAATGTTTGGTGTTAAATGACATTGTTATTCTTCCAGTAAAATATTTTGAAACCATCTTCATTCAGCCAGCCACGCATAAATTTAAAAAAAAAAAAAAAAAAAAAAAAAAAAAAAAAAAAAAAAAAGGTGCATGAGAATAATAAAATACTGTCTTAAAAGATGAGATTAAGAAAAATAGGTTAGTAGTCTTAAAATGCCAAATTTCCTAGGGAAATTTGCCACAGTAACAATTAAGCTCTTCATAAACAGGTTGATAGTCTAGCCAGGGTGCACCAATAGGACCAAATAATTCTGTACAATTCCAAACTACATTAAAAAGGTGTAATTGTTTAAAGGATGTATAAAAACTCATACCTGTTGAATATACCGCATCTAGGCTGAATATAATTTAGATCTGTTAAGAAGATATTGCCAGATCAATGTGCACCTGAATGTATAAGGCTGGTTGTGATAGGTGTATAGGTTCTGCCAAGAGATAGAGGACACCTTAGTATGTAATTATTATACGTGAATGCCTGACAAGGGAAAAGGTTTCCCTCGGGCAAAGAAAAACTGAATCCAATAAATATAACTGAGGAATCATCCGTCAAGGCTATGGAGGCTAATAAAGACTTACGCTGGATGTAAGGACCCATACAAAGAATCACTATAGTCCCTTTATGGACGCATTGTGACAGGCTTGGTAGATACTTCATGCAAACCTTACTGGGTGTTGACTAGTATTGAACATGTCAGCTTGGCTTGCAGTTTAAGATGTAAAAAATGTTACTTTTAGTAGATGGCAATAGGAAAATTTAGCTGCACGCTAACCACTTACATCCAAACAAGGCTGTCTACTCCTCAAAAACTACTGCGATGTAACCAGGCATTAGTTTAGTCTCTAAACTGTAAATGATGCTCAAAACATCATCTAGATACTTCTAAACTTTATATTGACCAAACCAAATTAATTTGTTCATTTGTTATACGCACCGGAACTGATATAAACTGGTTTGAAGTACATATCTGAAAAATAATAAGTACACATAATTGATTAATGCTTAGATGTATGTAAATTTTTTTAATGTCCAGACTAATTTTTTTGTAAGAGTTTTGTTGGTTATCATAATTAACAACCTACCTCACTCCTCATTGCTGGAGATCGTGGTGTACATTCCTTAAAAGAAGAAGCATTGTTAATAATACTTTCAATAATATACAATCATTGTTTTATGTTTTTTAGTATACCGGTTTTATTGATATCAACTGCTGGCCTGATGAATCCTGTAAAAACCAAATGATTAACCTTCCATATTGTATTGTTCAAAACTTAACTAAACAAATGGTAGATTATCAATTAAACGCCTGACTGAGAGAATAGAAATAAAGAGCTATAAAGGGATAGAACAGAAGAAACGTGACCAGTGAATTGTTGTTAGGTGATACTGTGTAGCTCACCACTCATGGAGATTATCACCTGCCCAGATCCGAGGTGTTCAATCTCAGGGATGTGTGGCTAAACAAAGGGGCAACTGTCCTGACAATAGATAATATACAATTGCACTAGGTGAGATTAAATACTAACATCAAGGAGATGGCTTATGAATAGAGTATTGATGGACCTCAACCCCATTGCTGCCTACTGACCAGTTGGACTTTGGCTGTTGTAGTTGTAGTAGATGAGAGATGCCATCAGTGTATCTAGCCTAGTACCCTTAAATAATGGTTCTGCTACACAGATTGAAACATCATCCATCTTCACCCTGAGCACCCTTGATTGTTAGTATTGGCTCGTATTGTATCTGGTAGGCATCTGACTGCACTGATTTTAGGGGTTGAGATGGAGAATCTAGACTAATGCCCTTGAAATATATCACTGCTCCAAATAAGGCTAGGAGCATCAGGACCATAGAAAAAATGGTATGATCATTATTGCTTGTGAGAACTGTTTATACAGATCTTCAGGGTAGATAGGTCTGTATGAGGTGGTTAAAAATGTAATAATTATTCTGTAATTAGTGTGGCTTATAGGAGCCTGACCTTGCATAAGTCTGTATGCAGCCATTCTTGTTTCCCTAGAATAAGATGTATAGAGGAGGTAGGCTCAATAAAATCAGTATTCTCACGGTGATACCTATGTCTTCATATGTGCACAGATTAGGAGATTTTCTACTCCCAGTTGCAGTTCCCACCCATAGCTTGGCCTATGTCTCTTGTATAAAGGTAGAAGGTCATTTTGAAGTTTAAAGCATATATACTTTTGTACCGTCTTAAGCCTATTTTGACTTTGTGTGTGGCTTCTCCAAGGTTTTGATTCCATTTCGGTTCTTGGTCAATGATGACTCCAAGATGTTCAATAACAACCTCATTTAAACACTAAAGGTGTTAAGTTGAATGTTATTTTCTTTGTAAATTGGAAAACAGTGGTTTTACTGGGTTTATAGAAATCCCTTTCTGCCATTGCCACCTAACCACAACCTTGAAAATTGAGATTTTACTTTAATTGATAATAGAAAAGTTAAAGGCCTGTGTGGTAGTATAATTCAACAATAGCCTGAGGAAGTACAGGAATCCAGCCATGGTCGCACAGCTGACACAGAACCAGTTCTTGAGGGTTCTGGAAACACCTTTGAACTGTGTCTCTTCATGTTCCCTTCTGGAAATTCTATTACTCCATTCCATTCCAACTTCACTGTAATTATAATGTCCAGAGTCCAAAAATCATGAAAAAATATAAACACCCTGCACATCCAGGCTGCCCGGTATGCTTTACTCCAGTTCAAGGTGATAAATCTTATTATGATTTGAAAAAAGTAAACAATAACAAATAATACAATGATTTGAAAGAAAGAAAAGATCATCTCTCCTGTAACAGGACACATTATTTCTTTACATACCTTTGGTTCTTGGAATTTAGGTGGAGATAGCCGTGGTGAATGTACCTTAAAAAATGTATATAATGGTTAAAATATAGCATGCAGATAGGTATAACATACAATATGTATTACATTATGCACAATAAATTTTATATAAATATATGCTAATGAATTTCAAGAAGGCTACTATGTATCTTTATCAGTTAATTTAAGCTCAACTAAGTATTCTTATATCAGTTTTATTATTTTTCTTACCACAAGGAAGCTAATAAAGCATACAATTAACTAAGGTACTATTCATAGGTCATTAATTTATAAATAATGTATGTACCGATTCTTTTATTGAAGGCAAACATACTCGTGGTATTGGTATCTGAAATTAGTTTTAACAAAATTACATTAATTAAAAAAATTCTTCAGAGATTCTATGAATATTATTAGTGTTTTATTATTAAGAAATGTTCAATACATTAAGTGCAGAGTTATTGGAAATGGGCTCCTTAACATTGTAAATATAAGCATAGAACCATAGCTTCTATTGGAGGGACAGGGAAAAAATCATAAATCTGGATAGTGAAGACCTGTGTTGAGGAGCACAATCCTGTGACAGATTTTGTGGGCACTTTACTACCTACCTTGATGATCTGTACTGACAGTAGAAATCCACTGATCTGGAAGAAAGTTACCCATCGGAATAATGCTGCACCATTATTCAAAGGTACTAGGTCAGATTCATAGACAACAACTCATTTCTAAAATTCGTGTAGTCTGAGACCCACCAGAGACAATATGAGCATATCTATATAAAAGTTATATTACTTTACTCAACAAGTGACTAGTTAGGCAACAACTAGATTCAACAATAGCCATCGCGATCTTTTATTTTTAATTAGTTTTGTTCCATTTTTATGAAGGCTACCCACCACACTAAAATACCTTCTAGAATCCTTCTTGGCTTGACTGTAATGGCACATTCAGTAATGCAGTCTAAATCCTCATAACACAAGCCAAATTTCCCTAAAAGCACGTCATAGAACCACAAACCAACTAGTTATTGAAATATAATATTCTGTCACTGACATGGAAGCCAGGGACACAAGGAATTTTTGGCATCAAGCATACAGACAAAATGTCAAGAAGAGGAACTGCACTACAAGCCTATCTAGATCCAGAACGAAGTCAAGTGAAAAATCCTCTGTTGAGAAAGGTTTACACAAATCAAAAGGAGAAATAGACCAACTCTCTATCCTCGTCAAAGCTAGAACACAAATTGCTACAGCTAAAACAGGCAAAATGTAGAGTGGTCCCACCCGTAGGTTTGCAGCACCTCGTGAGAAATCACATACGCATCGTGTGTATATCCAACGATGACCCCCATTTGTACATTATGAAATGAGAAAGAAGGAAATGCCTGTCTAATCTTTGAAAGTGAAGCACCAGCTCAATGGAGACATGCAGCACCAGTCAACAACTCGACATTTGAACTGAACTAAGAAACTAGGACAAATATTTGGCTTCATTATTTAGGGAATATCCAATCCCCCATATTCTAATACCATCACCATCCTATCCTAACTAACTTAATGGCAGGAAGGATGTTACTGATATTAGTCCAACTACCTGTGGATTGGTCTAATGTTGCATATTAGATGTGACCATTAATTTTTGTTTTAATGTAATCCATAATTTATATACATACCGTTTCTTTTATTTTTGGTGAGCATGATCTTGGTTTTTGGACCTGAAAGAATATAAAACTTGGTAATAATAATCTTTAGCATATATGTATGTTTATGTACAAGCGCATTGACTGTGGTAAATGAGAGTTTAGGTCATAAAAATCTCCCGGTGGTGGGATTGATTCATACGATCTGTTCTAACCCCTAAGGATGGCAACATCCCTTCAATGAAAGGTCCCAGGAACATTCAACTCTTAGCAGCCCTGGATTTGAGCCATGCTGCTTAGGCTGGTCAGGATGATCATAAATGATCTTTATCCATTAATTTCTCATTTAACGTGAAGCAGAGAAAATATGTGAATACAAAAGCAACTTTTGATAGTATTTTACACACATTAATCTTAAATTTGTTTACTTACCGTTTCTTTAACTGCAGGAGGACATGATCTTGGTTCTTTTACCTTTAAAAAAAAATCTTATTAACAACAGTTACATGCAACCTCAGTGATAGAATCACCATTATTAGTTAGAAACCATTTTTTTTTTTTTAATTGATTGAAATTGATACTTTTTGAAAACTATATTTTCTACATTGGTCGGTTATAAAATATCTTGATTTTTTAATGACCATTAAGGGAGACACAATGGTAACATTTTGAGCACGATGGTTAAACAGAAACTACAGACTCTCATAAAAAATAGATAGATATCACAACAAAAATTAACTGGATAAAAGTGGGATTAAACAAAAGTAACTATACAAAAATGGATGCAATCCCCATTTAAAAAAAAAATCCAGAAATTTGTGTTTACATGTTTTAATGAATATACATCCGTTGTCTTTTATTACAGGTGGAGGCAGAGAAGGCTTTGGACATGTCTTAAAACATAAACCTTGTTAAAAGCTTATATTAGTGTAGATTAGATTTTTATTTAGCATAAATTTTTGCACAATAATTTACCAGGTTTGAGAATACGGTAACCCTCATATGAATACCAGCTCATAAGGGACACTACGGCAATGAAGAGGCGGACAGCCTGGCCAAGGAAGGATCAAATACTGCGTTTGTCGGGCCACAACCAGTATTACCCCACTCTTTAAGCACAGCAAAAGAGAGTATAAGTTGCTGGGGAATGAAACAATTACTCAAAGAATGGAATACATCCCCTGGATGCAGGCAATCGAAGGAGTTTCTGATGGAAATCAAACCTAAGGAAGCGAAATAGTTACTCTCCACCTCTACGAGGGGAATTAGGAGGCTGATAGGTATCCAACGGGCCATTGCCCCTTGAGAAGACACCTCTTCATAATGGGCACCCTACCAGACCCCTTCTGCGAAACAAAAGAAGAAACGGCTCGACACTACCTAGCTGAATGCGATAGGTATGCCAGGGAAAGATTCGACACTTTCGAAGGAGAGGACATAACTAAAACACTTCACAGGATAAAATGGTCCACAATCCTGGGGTTTGTAAATAAGTCCAATAGGTTTATGCAGGACTCGTGAGCCGACCAGGTCCCGGACCTTTTAAGGATGGGGTACGAGCCTGTAAGCACTTTACCTGACCTGGAATTAAAATACCCAACCCAACTATTATGTAATAGAGAAAAGACAATGTTCACATGTTCAAACTACTTTTCTGGCAATAAGGAAACACAAGAAGAAGTATATATTAATACGTGAATTAGTAATTAACCAATCATTGAATACGCTTCTCCTCTGAACTAAAACACTCAATTACATGAATAAGTAAATAAATTTAGGAACTACTGTTTAAAATGGCTGACTAAACTATAGATTCATTCTGTATAAATCAAAAGTAAAACCAAACATGCTTTTCATAATTATTGAGCATATGTATTATAAACATGCCAATAAAAGAGGTTAATAATAATAAACAATAGATAGAGATAAATATTTTAAATGATTTTTACATGGTATTGGTAATAGTGGTCTACTATTAAATGTAAAGCTGTTAAGCATCATATTTTTTAAATTATTTTATATACTATAAAGTTGTCAGTTGGTTTTCAATGAAAATTCTCTAAGCATTTGGTTGCACTTCTATATGTTAATTCCTCATTACGTTGTTAAAATTGCTTGGTAGAAATCCTGCATTTGATAATGCATTGGACATTGCATAAGCTACAGCATTGAAGCAGTTTGATGCAACATGAGTAATCCATTTTTGGATCTTAAAATGCACTTCCTACTCCTTCTTTTGACTGTGAACCATACATGAACATTAATTGATGTGCTTTGGATTTTATCCTCCAATTCACCTCAGAATAAGGTGTTGATGGTATTAAAATCTACATTCATGGGAATGATACGGACATGGAATAAGGATAAAATAGGTGGTGACTAGGCCTTCTGCACCTCAACGTGATTAGATCTCTTGTACTCTCCTAATTTTATAAATCACTGGCTAGCTTCATATTGTTCACATCATAGTTTTGCCAGTAGCTCAAAGTATAGGATCTTGCTTGTGGTTTTTCTCTCTCTTAGTTGTCAAAATGTACACCTACATAAACCCTCAAAGAATCATAAAACATGTTCTGCGGTCTCCTCTCTTCCTGGCAGATCTGCACAGTATTTTTACTATTTGTACTCCTTTCCAGTGCATATACTTTCTTAGATGGTAATGTTACCTGTTTTTATTTCTTGGCATATACTGTAGAAATCTATTGCAAAATATGGGAGTTTATTTGACTTTTTGACAAATGGTGTAAATTATTTGTGGTGAAGAAGCTATTAAGGGAGTATTTTTGTGTGGCCAATCCATACCTCAATGTTTTAGTTGTACTTTTTTGCAGCGATTTTATTAATTTTTTCCCCATGATTGTTAATTAACTAAATAAAGCTCAGTTTATGATCAAATGTATCAGCTGGGTTGATAATAATTAAATGCCACAAAAAATTAACTCCAATATCATTTACAAAGGCTAACTTAATCTATCACACTTTTACTCTGGGGCCACAACTTTTATTATTATTATTATTATTATTATTATTATTATTGTGTGGAGATTAGTGACTTCACTTCAACTTCAAAAATCCAAACGTATTACACACAGAATAAACCAAGCATAAATGTAATTTCTTAGAAATGGAAAAATTACAGAACATGTAAACTCAGTCACAGCTATGCCAATATCATTAATCGAATGCAATATAGATAACATACCTATATCATCGCATTACATTCCACATATCAAATTTTTTTTCACATAGTCTAATTGTCCATCAATTTAGATTTCCTTTCCCTATTTACCCCTTTTCTGTATAATCCTGAAAGGATAATCAGGTCGAACCATTACCAACACATTTTTTCCTTTCGTCGGTTCTTTTCACCTCAAAGAAACCAAAAATGCCTTTTCTATACCGACTTCAAAATCCAACATATATAAACATAAAACACCAAAATCTCACTGGCACTCTCAACACAGCACCCTAGAATGGCACAATTACACAGAATAGGTCGGTGGAGGAATATCAAGTACTCCACCGACCAAACAGAATGAGTGGACTGTATGGATGCATTTAACTGTATGAATGTGTTTATATGTATGAATGTTGTGTTTGAACGGGTATTGAATATAGAATATAAACTTAGTGGGGGGGGGGCTGAAATGACCTAGATGTCGGAAGCCCTAGCAAGACAAACGAGTAGAAATATAAGTATATAAAAAATATATTTTGCATTATATAAATTCACTTTTCCAGATTCAAAATGTATTTGCCAAATGTACAATGTTTGTAAATCCCAGGCCCTGAAGATGATCTCAATAAAGATCGAAACGTCGGCATGATAAAGAAAAATGTTTTTCTGAAACCTACATCACACCAGACTGCATCTCATGATTTCTGAATATTATTATTATTATTATTATTAGCATGCCATTTCAAATTACAATGTAAGGGTACAATGGCTATAAAGTCTCTTCTGGTAATTTGTCACAAAAATATAGTGTATTGTACACACTGAAAAACTTATAATTTAAACTAAAAATTACAAGTGGATTGAGTATCAGTTATTTTTACCTTAGGAGGAGGTGGTACGTTGCTAACTGCCTTCGGTTTCTACAAAAGGGCAAACAAAAATTAAAAAATTTCCAAAAAGTTATACATTTATATGATTAATGCACGATAAAAAAAATAATATGCATGTACTAAATGATATTAGATATATATACAAAGTTACAAAAGCCGAAAGACATAGGAAATAAAGTAGGGTAAAAATTCCACCAAACTTTTTACTTAAAACTAAAATTATGCAAAGAAAAAATTAATATTGGTCATGCTTACTCTAGGACCTTGTGGTGGTTTCGGTTTCTGCAAAAGGACAAAATGAATTAACATCAGGAAAGTCCTCACATAACATTTTTAATGTTAGTCTTGATCATGCTGTTGAAGCTATTTGATTTTTTTTATTGCTATTTTATTAAAGTTTAAAAGTTAAAAGGACTTTCTCACAACCTAAAGGGACCATAAAACAATTCTGTTGTTTCTTTTTTTCTTTCTGGCAATGGCTGCATTATTTTGCTGCTCCAGTCAGAAGTCCTATTATCATTCTAGTCCTGATATATACTAGGTTTAGTAGTTAGTCAGTTTCTTTGATGGATGGCCGTTTGGTGAACTTTTTCATATGCCCCTTTTCTGATATTTAACCTTATTCTTAACTTAGAAGGACTTATTCTTAACCCACTGTCTAATGTTTCCAAAATCCAGGTTTTGCCATTTTCTATGCTACAAAAGGGTTCAGGGCAGATAGGTTTGTATTTTCCTTGGGCAATTTATCAGGCTCCTCCAATTTTGCACGTTGTGTGGGAGAGGGAGTGAATAGGGTTAGGTTAAGTACATTTAGGGTTTGGGTGAGTCTTGATTACTTATCCATGATGGAATATTTTTCCATGAATTTACTAAATATATATTTCAATATCTACGATACCGCCATCTAGCTGCTAAGTAGCATTTTGATGAACTGACTGAGGTATTCGTAGTCAGCAAAGTAGGTTAAAATATTTTTCCAGCAAAAAAAAATTGACATTAATTTTTCATATTACAAAAAACCTCTGAAAGCCAATTTTTGTAAAACAAAAAATTTATTCAAATTTTCCATGTTACAAGAACTGATTGTTTTTGGAAAATAAAAAAATAGTGATAACTATGTAACAACTCAATCAATGTATGAACAACTTTTGCAAGGGTTTAGAATCTTATAACATGTAATGATGCAAATTTTCAAATGCATTAAGAAATCAGAAACATAAATATAAAATAAAACTTTTGAAGAGGTTTGGTTGATTTCATATTTATTTTTCTATTTTAACCTGTCATTAAATCTGAGCATTGATGAAATAGGCTGATGAAAGAAGGGAAATTCAGCTTTCCAACAATTATAGTGATGTTGAATTTATATCCAATCAGAAAACATGTTATGAATTTTTAAATGGAAAACTTGACAATATTGGGGAAAAATTGCCTCCTGGCTAATCCAGCCCAAAAATGCCTATTTTTTGTTTGTTTGTTTGCTACGAAAATCGAAAGAATCGACTTCAAAGGCTGCTAAATCTTTAAAAAAAATTTTTTGGCCTACTTTACTAAAATGGTCTCTTAATTTTTGGTACTCTTATTGTTTTATTTTTTCTCGGATCCTATGACACATTGACTAAAATGCTCAGACACATATATAATTTTTTTATCATATATAAAAAAAAAACTGAGATCCCACATCCATAATAATAGTCCTTATTAGTAGAAGGTCATTCCAACTTTGTGGGGAGTAGTTGGACACGAGTGGCAAAAAGTAATAAACTTTAATGCATATTCCAATCATTTTACTTTGTCTAATTTAAAGATTAAAGTTGATGAGACTGCAGTAGTTTAAGTTAGAGTGGTTAATGCTCAGACTCTTGGATCATAAACCCAATCCATGCAATAGTTGACTCCTCCCTCTCCCATAAAAAAAATCTTTTCATTAAACAATACTTGCTTGGCTAATGTGGTAGATAAATTGCAAATGGATTAAATAAAAACAACCTAACCCGAATATACTTACCTCACTTTGCACTTTCTGCCTAACAAAAATCATCTGTTGCGAAGACATCTGAAACATACCAAAATCTTCTTATAAAAAGGCATAAGAGAAAAGAAGAATCATACAACATTCAGAAAATCCATTTTCTTTTTTTTTAAATGGTATATTGGCAGCATGAAATAATGGAACAAACATATAGCTTAGCATGAATAATGGAACCGCTAGTGTTTCATTCAACGTTGAGGACTATCAGGAAGTGAGGCCTAAGAAAGCTGGTGGGTTCCTAACGAATTGGTACAACCAGTTAGCCAGGAGTTAAATTTCTTTGACCGTGGGGAACATAAGGAATATTGAAGGCATGGTGAAAGTAAGATTAGACTGTAGAGAATGAATGCTACGGTGTGTATTTCGATATCTACCATACTGCCAGCTAGCTGCCATGTATCATTTTGACATACTGTCTGAGTTATTCAGTAAAGTAGGTTAAAGTATTTTTCCAGCAAAAAAGTTGACATTAGTTTTTCATACCACAAAAACCTCTGAAAGCCAATTTTTGTAAAACAAAAAATTTATTCAAATTTTCCGTGTAACAAGAGCAAATAAAAATATTTAAAAAATGACAAAATATAATATATTTGGAAAATAACAAAAAAAAAAGCGATAACTTTATAACAACTCAACCAATGTATGAGAAAGTTTTACTAGGGTTTAGCATGTATGAATTTTTAAGTGGAACACTCGACAATATAGTGGAAAAATCGCCTCCTGGCTATTTTTTTTGTTTTCTATGAAAATTGAAAGACTGTTAAAACAAACCAAATTGTCTTTAAACAAATCTTTTTGGTCTACTTTACTAAAATGGTCTGTTAATTGTTGGGACACTTATTGTTTTATTTTTCTCGGATTCTATGGCACATTGGCTAGAATGCTCAGGCACGAATATATTTTTTATCATTATTATTTTGATAGCAGAAATTCTTGGGTTACAACAACAACAACAAATTAAAATTATTCGAAAATCACTTGTTATAAATAATCCAAATCACAATCAAACTGAACAGCATATTTAGTTTTTAAATAAATTTTATATTCCTGACAGGAGTACAATTTTTATGAAGAAAATTTATTCTCCTCTGTCCTAGCTCAACTGTTTTATAAACCCATTCCTAATTCATGTTGTTCTTACAAAAATATATTAATTTTTTTTTAAGAGGGTTCGCAACAGCAGAGGTCATATAAACCCTCAGGGTGCCCGTGTTATTCAAAAAAAGGCCATTTGTAAGTATGTTGGGCCCTGCATTCGAACCCAAGACCTTTACTTTACAGTGATGAGCGCCGTGTCAACGCCTAAACCGTTGTAACCACAGACCCCCCCCCCTTTTTAGTTTAGAAAATATTGTACCGATAGGGAGTTAATGCGAGACAAAGGTAACTATTATGTTTCTGATGGGTATAATGTATTCTGAGATCTAGACAAAAGTGGTTATCAATATAGCATGACACTGATAAGCTCAATTCTGCATATACATGAACTTACATAAACATATACATAAATTGAGGTTATGAGTTATTGCGGCATGCCATGAGAATCATCCATGTGGAGTGTTTTGGCAGTTACAGCTCAGGCTCTCATTCATTTTTATATACATTTTTTCCTATTTTACACACTATTCACTCAAGTAGAGTAGTCAGTTGATTGATTATTCCTCCATCACCCTTTATAAATTCTATATGACTCAAGGGTCGATGGGTTCTCAATTTTCACCATCAGCCCTCTTACACTACACATTCACTCACACAGCAAGATACAACCAATAAACAATTTTTGTCAAGCATTTTATATCAGGTGTATGACAATGATTCTAGCCATAAATTCTAGAAAGATTCAAGTTGAAAATATACACATAAGGATTTTGTAACATGTAAAGGATAAAAAACAACACAAAACAAATAAAAAATAAAGTAAAATATGCTGCATGGAAAGTTTGTTTTCAATTGTTACATTCCAAACCTTTTGATTTAAATTTTGTCTATGTTTTTTAATTGTTTTATCAATCAACTGGGCTTTTTTTCTTAATTTATTATCTACCAAGTTTAGTAAAGACACGACAATGTTATGTAATTATTTTATTAGTGTTTAAGGTGTGAGTGTTATCCTTGCTTCTTCATTATTATCATTCTCCTTTGTGTTATGCCCCGCAGAAATTAACTTCTTACGAACATTTTCTTTCCTGGCATCTGAAAATAAAAAATCACTTAATGGCAGCCTAACTCGTTGTTTATATTTTTGGTTCATTAGCTCAAATTAGTTCAATTCAATGGCCAAAACATTTTAATAATTTGGCCTAATTATACAAATAAGGAGCATAAAAATAATTTAAAAATCATCTATCTAAAATTTCATAAATAGAAATAATATAAAAAAGAAGAAAATTTATGTTTAAAAAAAATTGAGATGTATTTCCTCTTTAAAGGAGGTATTATGTAAAAAGGTATTAGGTTTGGCATATAAAATGTATTATCCTAATTTCTATATTCTATATTCCTAAATTTCTACATGCATTTATGCGTACATATTTAAATTATTGTCTAGTTCATTACAGATTTTTTTAAAAGATGTGATTTATTTGTGCATTAAATAGATAAATAATAAAATCCAAGATTTATAATATTTGGTGTTATGTTATTTTTTGCTGAATACATGTTTACGTGATTTAGTAACTACTTTATTGTTATATTATTATTTATTTTATTAATTATTTGCAGATGTTTTTCCTTTTAATGTTGAATTATATTCCTGGGATGATTTTTATGTATGAATAATTATTGTGTGTCTTTACTTATTAATTAATTAAATATTTACTATATTTAAAACTTGGTTCATATTGGGAAACAGGACAGCGGACTAGTGATGCATTTACATGGGATTAGGGATAAAAAACAAACTTTTCATGCAGCAGGGCTAGGGCCTCTAAATATATTCATACGCTAAATTCTTAAGATTTAAAAAAACGGAAGGTTTGTAGAACTGCACGAACTTGCAGAGGGATATGTACATCTGTACATAATAAAGATAGGACTGATTTTTTATAGTAAATTAAATCCTCCATCCTACTTAGTGTTCCTAGAATTTAAAGATTGACTCACCGATTTGGAAGTTATCTTCGTTATATTTCTAGAAGGCCTCCGTTTCGTTTCAGGATATATAGGCTAAAAGAAAATATGCAAGAATGTTAAATTCGTGGCCAATTATTATGGGGTAATTTTAATTAATATAGGTTTTTCCATTTTTGTGTCATCCATTTCAAGTTAACAGAAAACTGCCTACGTTGGGTTAGGTTACATAGGATCAGGTTGAGGGACAGGTTAAGTAAAATTAAGGTTAGGTTTGGGTTAGATTTAAAGACAGACTAGATTAAACCAGAGTATGAGTTTTATCTACAATGTAAGGGGAAAAATGGATAGCTTCAGAAGACCCATTAAAAAGAGTTGTTATCCAGTGTTATAATGCAACGTGGTGATCAACTAAAACAAAAGTACTAGATTCAGTTGTAAATTACTACTAAAATACTACTACAGAACTGGATGTCATCCAATAAAAACACGTTAGCTTGGATGAAGTTTCGAGACTGAGTGGAAGAAAATGCCCCCTTTTGAAAGTGATAAATGCCTAATGATGAGAAATGGATATAAATATGTAGTCTTTAATCCTGAAAAATTACAGATACTTCAGGTGATCACATTGGTGGATGCGATACTTAAGCACTTAATTAATACTATGATGTGAAACTTGCAGACATTGTTTAAAAAAGGATCCCTGGTTTAATCGGTGGTCCTGTTCTCAAAATATGATTGTTAGGAAAACATAAGGGCATTTTGGGTAATGAGCAGACAAACTGGCCAGGGAGGATTGAAGAACATTTATAGGACCAGAACAAGGTTACACACATAAAAAAGAAGTGAACCGAGACTGTAAGGCCAGTAAACAGTAAGCTTATGGATACAGAACCGTCATTTTAACTGACAACCACATTCCTAGATAGTGTAAAACTCAAGAGTGATACTCGTCAGGAAAATCACCTATAAAACACATGCATTTTGAACGATAACCCCATTTTTAGGTATACAATGAGGAGGAAGAAACTCATATTATCATCCAATGCAATACAACGGAGAGACCTAACTCAGGGTACCAAGATGACCCGGTTAAAAGAAATGCAGCAACAGTCAATGACCTTTTTCTTCTCAACAGAAGAGTCAACTGGACTGAACTAAGGTGCTGGGAAAAGTACAATAAGCCTTAGCTGCAGTGTTTAGGGAACACCAAGCCCCCACATCCTAATATCCTCAATCTCATTTAGCCTATAGTCAACCCAACTTGCAGGGAATGTTGGACATGAGTGGCAAAAGACAGGTGCTGGCAAAAAATAGTAAATTTTAATGCATATTCCAATAATTTTAATTTGTCAAATTTAAAGATTAAATTGGTGGGACTGCAGTAGCTGAGTGGTTAGGGCTCAGACTATGGCTCATAGACCCAATTCCTATGGTGGCCCCTGCAATAGTTGTCTCCTCCCTCACCCATAAAAAATTATTTTTATTAACATACAGTGGTAGATAACAGCTAATATGGCAGATAAATTGCTAATAGATTAAATAAAAACCACCTAACCTGAATATACTTACCTCACTTTGTACTTTATGTCCACCAAAAATCATCTGTTGTGAAGACATCTGAAACACACAAAATCTCTTATACAATGGCATAAGAGAAAAGAAGAATCATACAACATTTGGAAAAAACCCAAGATTTTTTTGAAAAAGGGTATATTGCTAGCACCAGCTTACCATACAATAATGGCACTAATGGTGTTTCATTCGACACTGAGGACTATTAGGAAGTAAGGGTTAAGAATGCTAGGTTCCTAAAGGATTGGGACGGCCAGTGAGCAAAGAGTTAAATTTGGCCCAGGTGTGGGGAACATAAGGAATATTGAAGGCATGGTGAAAGTAAGATCAGTCAAGAACCGAATTGTTAATGGCTTAAATGAAGTACAAGATAAAGAAGTCATAGAGTTTTTCAAGGATTTTTCTTATAAAAGGAAAGAGATTTATAATGCAATAGAAGGATATATAGTGCAATAGTTTGTTGAATTGGAAGATAACTAAGGCTAATTGCCAACAGGTAGTTCTTAGGATAGAGTTATACAAGTTTTAGAATTTGGAGGAGGGTGTTCCCTGGTAATGTGTCTAATGTTGTTTGGAGGGAAGGCATTAGGAGGATGTTCAAGTAGTATAGGTCTGTCTAGTTTCGCTTGGATTTGAATAGTACGTAGTGTATTTGAACCAGGAACCTCACAGTGCTCGACTCTATAACAGTTGTGTCCCTGGTTAAGTCTGGTTATATCAGAGTATTATCAGTTTCAACAATACTGTCCAAAGAATTCCGAAAGTAAAATAGCAACAGAGTAACTCTGTTTTATTGTTGAAACCAATCATTCTTCAATAAACTAAACTTTGTGATAATTATTTTAAGAAAAAAAATCTGGCCAAAATCAAAACAAAATTGGAGAAGGTTAGTAGGAATATTGTCATTGAGACTGCCTGCATATTAAGAATATAATAAAATGTCCCATTTCACATTGTTTGAAAAGATAAGTATGTACATAAAGTCCAATATCAAATAAGCCCAATGTTGGACAAATGTTATAAAGATGTAAAACGTTGCAATAAAAATAAAAGTGATATGAGCGGACTTACATCAGTTTGAATTTTTTGTCCATCAGTAAACATCATCTGCTGTGGAGGTAACTGTGAAACAAAACAAAAAATTAAATAGAACAATTATGTGTATAAACATGGACCTTTTTTCTCACTTTTATGGAAACTATAAAAAAGACAGTTAAAAACTAAGGTGTCAGGAGCAAGGCTATCAAACTGTGGCAAATTGAATATTCCATTCATACTTTCGTGTAAGATAAAAGATCGATGTGAAATCAATGATGAGATTGATATACAGTCGGTCTAAACAAACCTCTTGACATGCCCAAATGGCTACTAGTGATTGATATAGCACAAATTCAAAGACCCAATAACAATTCAGGTGGAGAATATCCGCAAATACTAAATTTAATTTGTGATCAATTATGATGATAATATTATTATTATATATTAATATCAGGAATATATTTTTGTGCTAGAAACACAATTTTTTGCATGACCATCATTGTTACTGAGGAGTACATCTGAATTGGGGTTAGGTAAGGTTAGAGTTAAGCCTGATAAGGCTAGAGTTACAAACCAGGTTAGGTCAATTAGGGTTAGGGACATGTATGGTAAAGTATTATTATGACCAGGTTAGGCTACATTTTAATCATGCGATGTTTTTTTCTACTATTTGACATTTTAAAAACAGTCATTGTCAGTGTTATAATGAAACCTGGTGAATAAACTATAAACAGAAATGGTAATTTTGGTTCCAAATGGCAAAACTGGATGCCATTCATCACAAAAACACGTTAGGTTAGACTTAACCTAACACAATGTATTTGTACTCTCCAATCTCATGAAATTGATGATGCAAAAATGGTCATTGAAAATAATTTGTGGGACCAGTCCAAAAACATATATGTGTTATAATATTTTAGGCAATTCAAAGAGACTAATAGATTTTCATGAAGATCAAAGTTTTTGGAAAAGACAGAAAAAATTATGGTTCCCTTACGGAGCTTTAGTATTGTGGCCAAAAACTGAAAAAAAGCGTGATAACTGCAAAGATTAGCATGTCTAAAAAATTGGTGACAATGAACATGTGCTCAATCCTCAGTGCTATTGGTATATATCCCAGGAAAAAGTCAATACAAGGACTAATGGTAGAACAATTAAATTAAGATGGGTACTAGAATGATAGTAAGATTACTGACTGGACACTACTAACTCCAGGGGCATACAGACTCAGCGCAGTAGAAACAAGCATGTACATATTGCACAAAAAGAAAAATCTCAGGAACATATCCTCTTTTTGTGAGCAGGCATAGTTAGAGATTCCTACTCCTGAGAGAGCAACCAACCTCATAATTACAATGAAAGTAATGCTGAAAAATTTTCTAAGTGAACTCTAGCTTTACTTCAAGAGTGCATTGGCTTTAAGATGTCATTTGATAGTCACTGATGATGATTCTTGTGTGGAAAGAAATATGCAATGTTACTGCCAACAATTTAAAAATAAAAGAATCATCTGCAATTGTATTACATTGTACTGTGACTTGGTGAAGGCAGGAAGTCTGGATTTGCATGAAATGGTTGGTATACCAAGAGTTGGACCAGTATAAATACCCAAAACATCAAACCCCATTGTGGGCACTAGTTGCCATAAAATGGGACTCATTAAAAAGTGGATCCTTTATAAATCAAAATCCCAGTGGACAGAAAACTATTGAAGGATAAAAGGATTTTTGTCTATTGAATAGGCATGGTTGCTTGAGAAGGCATGTGTTCCAAATGGGATTACCAGAATTATTGTGCAGATTTTGCCAAGAAGAGGAAGAGACCATAAAACACATTCTGTGCTAATATTAAGGAGGTCTAACCAAGCATATGTTTCCAGTGGTAGGTAAGGAAAACTGTAAACAATGAACACATGAAAAAAAAATACTTACGTCTTTTCTAGCTTTTTGTTTTCCACCTCTGAACATCATCTGTTGTGGAGGTAACTGCAATACAAAATGCCTCTTATAAATCTCATAATAAATATTAATTTCATTCATATTAAATTTGTATTCCAATGACTTTTCGTGTATTAACAAAGTATCAACCCTTCATTACATGTACTCACACTGATAAATACATTACAAATTGAAAGTATTCCCACCTCAAGTATTCTTTGTCCAGTTCAAGATTTTGGCTTTTATAACTATACTAAGCAGAATTAATTACATCTGAAGAGTGTCTAAGTCTAATTGCTTTGTTTTACTATATATGACTTTTGAATTTATTAGAACAATTAATTGCCATCAAATGTACATACATTGTTTGCGTATATTGCCTGTTGGTCATAATACATTTCTTGGCCGTCCTCCTGTAAGTTATAACTTTTGGTAATTATTTATTCTCAGTTTTATTTTGAACAAACTACTTACACATATTGTTGGCATCGTTTGTTCAACATTAGTTGGCTAAGAAAGAACAAAAACCAATCCATTAATAAATGATAGTTAATTGAATTATAGCTATTTGTAATTAATTCTTCTATTTAATCATACAATGGGAAAAGGTGAGAAGAAAATAAGGACAGTTTGAACAATATAAGAGAGAGTCTACACTAGACAGGAAAAACTGACAACCAATTTCGCTAGGGCACATTTTTATTTGGTAACATTTGCCTTTATGCAAATAGGTAGAAACTTAATGACAAAATAAAAGCAAGGTACAACAAGCCAAAAGGCTGCAGTGTCTGGGGAGCCCAAACCCCGCTTCCTAGTATCCTAGTAATGACGGAAATCTGTGGTGCAGAATGTGGATGCAGTAAATTGTGTATACTATAATATTTCTATTTTATGCTGGTACTTCATCATAGACTACATGACCAGGGTAAATGGATAAACTCTGGTTGAATCAAAGAAATGGAAAATGTGACAGTAAATGGAATGGATGTAAAAATAAACTTACCACTAAATGAGAAGCAAAGAGTATTAAGAAAACCAAATCCTACGGATCAAATTAATAACAGAGAGACTACCAAAGGAAAAGATTATATAGAACTAAAAAAAGTGAAGTTTCCCATGGTCTATCTATATCATTTGGACTAAAAGATTCATCTTTATGCAAGAGATGCCAAACCGTGGATACCCTGGAAAATGAAATGTACTTTAAATACTTAAAAACAAAAAAATGTAACCTTTGATCAGATTAATTACATAATCATTTAATCTGAATACTACTTTGAGCTCTTGAGATTTTGAAATTTAAAGTGTAGCTTTTAACTAGAAAAAAAATCAGGACTACACTGATGATGGTGATTGGGAGTTAGTCCTGCATTTGGAGTACTGACTGAACTTCTAGGGGTAAGTTAAAATTTCCAACCGGCTGCATTGGATGTATCACCATACCCATCAGAGGGAGAAAGCACATCCATCATCAGATGTCTTGCTAAAAAAGGGACAAAAATATAATTGCAAATGGTCTGGTTTTCTGATTCTGCTGCCATCGTAGGAATTGGGTTATTGGTATCGGGGATTTCATAGTTATGACAACATGCTAAGGCCTCCAAAAAAGAATTATTTGAAAATGGCAAGATAACGAACAATGAAAAAAGTTTACAATTTATTAATGGAACAACAAAAATTTCTTTTATTATGCAGAATTGCCCATGAAATTTATTATGAAATATTTTATAGCGAGTTAAGAAAAACAGTTGTTTACAAATTTTGTAAAAACAGATAAGCGTTGCCAAGAGTGGACATGCGCAATTAGTTCAGGAAATGAACATGTGCAGTTAGTACAGAAAGTAAACAAGCTCATTTAGTTTGTATGTACTAATATCTTCTTAGCACGGTGCATGAATAGTTTCAAACCCAATATGCCTGATTGGTTGTTCAAGTGTGATAAGTGAAACGCCATATTTTAAAAATATTAATATTGCATTTCTTTTTGGACAAAGTTATTAAACATCATAAAAAAACATATATGTAATTAATAATGAATTTAACTAAAGTAATAGATAACTCTCTTTGGCTCATTTTAGCAATTGTAATTGTTATACCTTATTTTTTCCTTTGGTCTGCTTCACAGGAGCTTGTTTCATGCCCTGAAAAAAGAAAAAAAAATATATAGAATCCAAAGCAAAAGTTTCACAAATATCCATTATTTTAAACTTATGTAATCTTATTAACTATGGACGTCATAATATGAAATTACAGTTCCTCACTTTTACTTACAGAAGTGGTCCCAGAATTTTTAATATTAAATTACAATTGAACAGTAGAAATGATCAATTGAACTTCCCTTGAGCGGACACCACTAAGAAATACAATTTTTTCCGCTTATTAGAAGTGTCTGAAGAATTTTCTCTTTCATATGGAATTTTATGACTGTGATCTTTTATTTGAGAGAAAGAATTTTTTTCTCACTCATCTCCAAATCGGTTTGAAAATTCCCCAACATTTGCAAATAACACATTAGAACCATCTGTCAATCATGAAACCCTGAATTGTTTTTCTTTCTTCAGTTTACTCTTAAAAGACTTTTCATTTAAAAATCTATAAATGTAGCATCCATGTACATTTATTTGAATGTGTTATACCAAAGTAAATGGAATAATGCTAGGAAAAATAAAATTGTCCAGAATGAAGGATGTTTAGCTATTAGAAAGGTCCGTTTGGGGAAGTTCAACTGTATTTTCTTTATCATCTGCTAGCATTACTAATTGCATGCCAAAGAAAATTTCAACTGGGCCATTAATGAGCAAACGTTACATGAACCTATTCTAATTTGCTAACTTTTTTATTACTAGACACAAAGACATTTTAACTCTTGTCTGCAGAGTCTTCTTACTGGACAACTATTTGCTAAAATGGACACATCTAAATTTTCTCAAACATTAGTGACAGATATTGTATAATAAATGCACGAATTTTCTTAATGAATATAGTCAAAATAAAAAATGTAATGGATTGAATATTGGTCATGCTTACTCTAGGAGATGATGGTGGTGAGTCGTAAACTTTTTTCTGTTTCTGCAAAAAGACAAAATGGATTAACTTTTTCCCAGGAAACTCATAACAGAAGTTTAATATCAGTCCTGATCATGATGTCAAAACTATTTGATTCTGTTTTTTCTATTGCTATTATATTAAAGCTTAAAAGGGCTTGACCTCGTTTTGACCTAAAGAGAACATATAGTCCTTCACATTAACCTAAAATACTGCAGTGTTTTTGTTCCCAAGTCTGGACATATGGAGTCTGCTGTGTCCAGTCAGAAGTTGAATTATCATTCTAATCCTAATTCGTCTTAGGTTTAATAGTTCTTCTATTTCTTCGACAGGTCCTTTGGTGAACTTTTTCACATACCTCTTTCCTGGTATTCCCATTGAAACTTATTTTTAACTAAGGAGGGTTATTGGGGCTTACCTACCGTCTAATGGATCTATATTATTGCAATTTAGTATGCCACAAAATGATTCAGGAATGATGATAAAGTTTCTTTGGGCAATTTATCGGCCTTCCCATTGCCCTTAACCCTGGTACCCTGGCAAGAGTAGTTTTGGGTTTCCCCTTCAATCCTTAAATTGATTACATATTGTCTTTATTATGAAGAGGTGCCACCTGGCTGTCTATTTTTTTTGCTGCTAATACCCAGCCTTTTAATCTTCCTGGCAATGTTCAATAGCCATAGCCTAAGCCTGAAAGACAATGGTATACTGACCAAGGCTTATAAACTAGAATTGATTTATTTCCATGAGATCATTTTCACCAGCCTGCTAGGGTATTTTGATTTAAAATTTCTTATTGAATTTGAAATTTGGAATCAAACAGAAGCACATCCTTGTCTGCCTGATTTCAATTATATTATTGTGCTATTTCTTCTTCAGACCTGTTGGGTTGTTCACTCCAGTTTGGTTGTTTCCAATCATTTTTTGCCATTGCAAGTGCCTGGATTGTTCTTGATTTGTGTGTTTCTCTTTTCTCATATTGTAGCTGTGTCTGAATTCATGATGTAATTTTATGTGTTTTGAAATATTCTAGAACTTTGGTGATTTTGTGTGGTGTTTAGTGACTGTTAGCCTATGAATTTGACTGCTCAATATGTCACAAGAATGACACATCTACATGGAAAACAAACACTTTGAGCCCTGAAGATGATCTCAATAAAGATCGAAATGTTGGCATGATAAAGGAAATGTTTTTCTAAAACCTACGTCACAACACAACACACCGCATTTCACGATCTCCAAATAATCATTGGGGATTCTGTTCAACACCCTGCACACCTCAAGAGGAAATCTCACAAGCATTCAGTGTATTAAGACAGTTTATTTTATTAAATCATAGTTACAAGTTAATACTACAAATTTGTCTTTAATTTAATCCAAACATGTTTTTAATCCCTAAATATCAAATTTATTAACCTGACTTTTTCCGTCTCTTACTCCAATAGCACGTTTCTGAGGTACTGCTCGAGGCATCTGGAATTGTAAAATATATGACAGGTAAAAATATTACTACCTTATTTTTTAGATGTCAGGTTTTGATGATCTAGTACTAAAACTTACTCGTCCTGAAGACATTTTATCACCCATAGTTATTACTTTCTGCGATTCGTCCATGACCTGCTGTTGTTCGGTCTTACGACCTGCCTGGAGCACAGAATAACTTTTTTAGTAAGAGTTATACATCCAGTACCCACAAGGATTTGTTAATTTTGTATTATTAATAATATCACTTATAAAATAGCGATTAAGAGTTTGTTAAATTGTTGTGTGGTTCAGAAAATTTTATAATTTGAAAAATAAATAAAGTAAAGCAGACTCCTTAGTTTCTGAATGCCTAATCTGATGATACCTCACCCCACACACTTATTTCAACTTCATTTTTGAGTAATTATGTTCATCATAAATCCTACTTGGATGGATGCAGAAATAAAAATCAAGTTTAAAATCAATTTCGATTCTTTATACAAAAATAAAAAATTGCCCAAAACATAAAAACACCATCCTAAATGAGAATTTTTCCAGAGACTCCACCACTCCGTTATTACAATTTTTAAAATTAAGGAAAGGTGCAAAAATTGAGCTTTGATGTGGACAATTCGAAACTCATTCCTACATTTAGTCTTAGAAAAATGAAGTGAGCATTTACTAATAAAATATAGTATTTATCCCTAATGTACAGAACAAGAAAAATAAGAAGCAAACATATATTTATATGTTAAATATTACACATTTTCTACTTACTGTTGGTTTATTTATTCTTTTTTCTTTCTGAAAAAAAAAATTGCACACATTTATGACAAACAACATAAGGACAACATTTTTACTAATTAGTTACTGCAGAAATTACATCTTATTTTGTTTTAAACAAATGTAGTAAAGAAGGTTCATCTGAGAGTAAAATTTTTCTGGAGAAACTCAGATTTGCATCCTGACTCCCCCGGCCACAAAACTCTGAACTTTTTATTTATCTTCAGAAGAAATGTTGGTAGAGATATGCGGTAGGGATGAAAACCAATTGTGTAAATCTATGCGCTGCACGGGAAATGACAGCATAAGCTGCCGTTGAGATACATTGAGGCATATATACAATAAAAAGGTAAAAAAGGACAGACTTTGAAAGAAAATTGGATGGGGGTTAAACATTTTGAGCAAAATCTAATAGTAGATAAATTCAGACGCCCATTCCAGAAATGTCCTTTGTAATGCCATATAAAGTTTCAACAGGCTGTAATGTAGAAGAAAGAAATATACAAACAATTACAAACCAGCAAAGGAACCATATTGGGTATACTCTGAGCTAACTTAAAATATGACCAATCAAACTAATGAGGGAAGTATATAAATCTTTCAAGCTGAAATATTATCAATGTTTGGACTTTAGAAAATTTTAAAAGAGGTTATACTAACAAAAAAAATTCCCCATAAGACCAAAATTCCCTAAAACCATTTGCAAAAAGTTTTTAAAAACATCCCATCCAAAATCCAAACCTATTCTTGTGTGCCAGGGCTCAAAATTTGGGTAATGAACAAGCAGACTGGCCAAAGGAAGATTGGTATGACCATACATAGAACTGGTACACGTGTTTAGAATAAAAAGATCAATCATAGACTCCTCCATCCCAGAATGGGCCAAAAAGCAAAATAAATGGATGAACTCAGAGGTATCAGACACAGCAAACACTGACATATAGCAACTGCTCAATGGAGACCTATGGTGCTATATTTTTAAAAAGATAGTTCTTACTGACAGTAAGTAACTATCTAACCTATGGTACAGTCAAAGACCAGAGAATAAGAATTGCAGTAACAATGGCCTATTTTTAAAAGACGAGTGAATTGAAATGAACTAAGTAACTAAAGAGAGAACAATAAACCAAAAAGGTAGTGCTTGCTTAATACCAAACCACTGTTTTCTAGTATACTCCTCATCATCAGCAACATCATCCTGGATATTGTTGAATATTAACATTGGAATTATTGTTAACATTATGTTGCATAGACTGCAATCCTCCCATTACTTTTCTCCTTAGCTTTAACAACCAACTAAAACTGTCTTGTGGCAAGGATGGTGGTTTCTGCATGGATAGTGTTCCAGATATGGAGGTAGCATAATCTCCTTTGCATTGATTCTTTTAATAGCTGAGCAGTTAAGCACCATATCAATAACATTTATATTTACAAAAAAAAGTCTGTATACTACAAAGCTGCTCAAACAATACAGAGAAGGAATAGCAGCTAATTTATTATTTATTATTCTTTTTATGTAAGGTCTTGCTTGAGATGGAAAAGTTGTCATCTTAATTCTTAATAACTTTTCCCTAGTGAATTCATAGTTGATTGCTTAAGTTCAAAATAAGAGCTTACTACTGGTTTTAACAAAAAAAAAAAAAAAAAAAATCTACCTTAGCTTCTTGTTGTAAGCCTGTTTTGTATGCCAAGAAATCATTGTATACTTTATTTTTGCCCATCTTGTTTGTCTATAACCAAAGGCAATGGTGTATTATTATTATTCTTTCTTCATGGTACATTATTCACAACCAGATGAAATAAGTTTACCTTGGTAGAATCATTTACAACTACTTGCTGATCACTCACTCCAACATTCGATGGCTGGGATAAAATATACAAAAAATAAATAAATGTAACATCAAGATAAGTAGGAAGAAAGTCAATATTATTAATTACCCGATCGCATATGGAATACATGCTCACAACCTCTACCTGATTATTTATGTAAGTTGGGTGTTCTCTTGAAATTTGCTGTAAACATTAACAAAGACTAAAAATAAATGACAATTTTAAAATAAACTGATTGCTTTTACAACTAAAAGGTTAATTTAACAAAATTCTAATAAAAGTTGATTTACTCCATTTAAAAGTAATTTAATAATGCAGTTTTTACCTGATCGTCTGTACAGGTAGAACTGTATGAATCTTGCAATTGTTCATTCATATCATTATCCGACATATTCTAAAATATAAATTGTCATAATGTGATAAATGATTTAACCAAGAAAAATTGTAATTGATAAAAACCATTTTATTAAATGAGTTTTAAAAAATTGCAAATTCCATAACTAAAATTAATTTTTCGTTTAACTGCCTGGTCTATCTGTGTCAAAATTATTGACATATATTTTTGGAATGTTATACAATTTTTTTTGCATCAAGGGTTGCTTATTACCAGTTAACATGGATAGAGAAAGGTTTGATCAGAGTTAAGGTTATGGTTAGAGACAGGTTAGGTTAAGTATGGTTAGAATTAGGGATGGGTTAGATTCAGTTAAATATGGTTTGAGTTAGAGTTGGGTTAAGTGCAGTTAGAGTTAAGGATAGATTAGGTTAACTGTGGTTAAAGTTAGGGGTGGGTTAGGTTAGGTAAACTATGTTTGAGTTAGGGATAGGTTAGGTTATATTACATAGAAAAGATCATCGCTTGAAAAAGCTTTAAAATCTAATTCTACTTACATCAAAATTATCATCACAATTGCTATTATTGTAAGTCAGAGTGTCACAATCCATTTCACTCTGCAATGAAAAGTATATTCAAAATTAATTCACAACTATATCATCCTGGGTTGGTGTTAAAATGATGAAATCATTAAAAAAAAAGTATACATCTATACTAATGCACAAATTTAACACACTAGTCAATTTATTTAATTTAAAATTAGATTAATTATTTTTCTACATGATGTACAGTAAAAAAGAGCTATCAGTCAAAATAAACAGTAAATAATGCTTTGTTTACTTCTGTACTGATCAATACTATTTGCACAAGAAATGCTTTATAATGCTTTATGCCCTTTCATTCTGCTACGCATAAAGTTCACTTTCAGTTAATATTTTTCCTTTGTGGATTTAATTTGATTTTATTCTTATTCATAACTTTTTCTATTCCAGTCAGACATTTGAATGAGTATGTCAGTTTCAGGGGTATAACATTATTTGAGGAAGGATAGAACCAGCACGAAGTTACCAGGAGACTGACTGTATATTACTCTACAATAGGTCTTCGACGCTTCGGAGATACAGGGTTTCACACTAGAAGGCCAGGACAAGGTCAACTTAGGTCTACAGACAAGAGAGATCATCCGTCATCAGGCTACACAAAACCGCAGCGTTATGAGAAATGAGATAAGAAAAGTCAGAAATGTTCACTTCTTCCAGGACTGTAAGAAGAAAGCTTGAGCTTCATTGATGAAAACAACCTCACCCCAGCAACCAGGGCACCACACGGACTTCTTCTTACCACAGCTCAGAAAGTGGCCAGCTTCATTTCACATGGGAACGTGTGAATTGTGCAATGGAAGCTTGGGGACGATTGCGGACGAGTTCTCTTTAAGGCATGTACACTCTAAGCAAATCTCAGCCAACGAAAAACAACCAATATATCAGGCCTAATGTAAGTCACCAACACATTGACCATTCTTACCTCGTACTCATCAAAACAAGCGGTGGAACCATGCTGAATCACAGCAATAATGTCAACCCTTTTGATATTACTGCCGGAAGACCTTGACCAAGGCCAACCATTTTGGTTCTGATTCACCTCCCATGCACACTAAGCAAACTAATAGAAATGTTAAATGATGGGGTGAGTGTGGTGTTCAATACTTTCCAAAAGGATAGTTCCTACTCACAGTAAGTTGTTCTGCAACGATCCGGATTTCGAGCCTCTTAGCTCATCATCAGGTTGTAGAAGTCCTTCAACCTGATGATGAGCTAAGAGGCTCGAAATCCGGATCATTGCAGAACAACTTACTGTGAGTAGGAACTATCCTTTTGGAAATTACTAAGCAAACTAAGTCCAATGAAGCGGTTAGTTGTCTTTTCGGTTGACCTCAAATCTTCACAGGGGCATAATTTCATTCGGATACACTCAGGAGAAGGTTGGAATTGAGTGTTTGGTGTGGCTAGCTTGATAAATTTGAACTCAATTGAATATTTTGGGACCAACTTAAGCAGAGTATGATGGAGAAACCCACATCCTAACACACTAGAAGAGTGTTAAAAAGTAGCTGCTCTTGATCAATGGGAAAGCATTTCTCAGGATTTTATCAGAAATCTTCTCCAGGGTGTACAAAGGCCTGTGGATGTGATGTGCCAGAGGTGGAAATACTTGGTAGTATTTAAGATAAATACTTTTTTTTTTTTTCATTTATTTTATCAATTGTATAATCACCAGGATCAGTCTTAAGATTTTAACACCAACTGTAGACATAAAATTAAAAACAGAAAAAGAAGAAGGAATTGTAAAAACTATTTCTCAATCCTGATGGAACATGGTGGCATTTGTATATTGTATTCATAATTAACTTCTTTTTTAACAACTTTTATTTATAACATGGTCATGAATGTTCAGTTTGGTCAGCCTATCCTACCCAGCAAGGATAGACAGACCAAAATATAGTTAATATCACAATGGTTATTTATCTTATTTAAATACTTACTGAGTTTACCGATTCATCGCAGGAGTAAAGGGGAGGAGATTGTACAAGTCTGAGGGTGTGTTTTAACTTCTTTTGAGCCTGAAACATGTTATTTTCAACTGTTTTTTTTTCATTAAAGTATTAATAAGTAGAGTGCATCATCAGGTTAAAATTAATTTTTTATTATCATCAAAATCAAAAATATAATATCCATTAAAAATTGCAGCACTGAGATTTTTTTTTTTTTAAGTCCTTGACGATTGATACTAAGACAATTGGTAATATAGCACAATGATTTCCCTTCTACAGATGATGGTATGACTGATTCATCATGACTTAAAACGATTCATGATATCAGAAGCAAAATTAAGAGGGTAAAGAAAATAAAGATAAATTTTAAACTAGGACTACCTGGGGCTAAGAAAAGGTAAAAACCAACCGAAAGCAACATTGAAATAAACCAAGACAAATTTTGACAAGTAAACCATGATTAATAATGATATAAAAAAAAATATGTTTATACATACTTCTTCACGTTCCTTAAATAGTTTTTCAGCCAAGGGTTTCATAGATTGTTGCTCGATCATTACAATAGAATCTTGCTGGAAAAATAAAATTATTCGAAAATCTCTTGAAATGGTTCATATCTTTAACCTAAAATACATCAATCATAAATTGAAATTAACTTTTGGATATTTAATGCCTTTAGTATTAGTCAATCTAAATGTTGGATGTAATGCATTGAATCTGAATATAAAATAAAAGAATCATTGCTAAATGGGAAAAAAGTTGAGAAGAAATTCAGAAAACTTTAGAAAAAGTTTAGAGATTAATTAAAAGATTAATCAAGTGATTAATAAAAAATATTTAAAAAATACTTAATTCAAATAAATGGATTGCAAAACATCATAAAGGTATATACGACAAAGAGTAAAACAAGAAATTTTAAATTTTGATGGTAAAAACTATAAACAGGGAAAAAAAGTAAAGCCATGGCAAAAGAAACAATAGAATAAGATCGATCAAATCATGTACCAAAGAGATTTCATCCATTGTTACAGATCTATTGGGAAAAAACATTACCATTTGATAAACAACAGACGGTAAAACACATACCACATTTTTCTGTTATACCACAGAAAGAGCAGAGTTCAAATTGTCAGAGTCGTTGCATGAGATGTTGAATGAAGGCACCCCCTTATTTTTCTCTTTAAATTTTTATAAAGAGCTGATAACAGAAATATAGTAAAGTAGAATTGGGTTTGATGGGGAAGGAGGCTTGTGTGTGAGGGTGCATCCTTGAGAGGATGGTTCATGTTGGGGTTGCTTTGGCAGATTAGATAAGTGAGCACCTCGGGCAGATTTAGCCCCATGTTTGTTGGGAGAAGTGGACTTTTCCATAATGCAATAAATGATATGTAAATGGTTTTTATCCTCATCCCACAAAAAATGCCCATAATCATAACAGTGGACAAATTTCTTTAAAAAGACTAGTGCTGACTGATCAGTCTTGTGTGGTGCTGATCCCTCACAGGCCCTTCCTTTCATTCTTGTTGTTCAACCGTTTGATAGTAACCCCAATTTTCACGTGATCATCATGATGCCAGTCATTTAGACTGAAGAATGAACTATCAAAAAGGTAACATTTGAACACTGTCAAATCAAAAAACGGTATGAGAAAATTGGTTTAAATAGCAACCCTAAGAAAGCATCTCTCATATCCTCTCACGAAGCACCGGCTTTAAAAGATGAAACCATAATTTTTCTTTTCTATTTTTTTAATGGCCTCATGAACTGTGCATATCTTGCCAGACAATATATTGTGTTTTTTTGGGGGAAGGGCATTGCGAAAAAAGGGGCCAGGGGGAAGACAAACACTTTGAGTGAGTTTACTTTGATTGAACATAAAAAAAAATATATTTTGCATTGTAAAAATTCACTTTTCCGCATCCAAAATGTATTTTCTTAAATGTAAACAATGTTTGTAAAACCCAGGCCCTGAAGATGGTCTCAAGAAAGATTGAAACGTTGACACGATAAAGAAAATGTTTTCTGATACCTACATCACACCAGACCACATCTCAGGATTTCGGAATAATTATCGATTAACTGTCACTAATAATCACAACACAAATCAAGTATATAGAAAGTGAGTAATGTAATTTCTGTCATACAAGAGGCTTAATATCTAACTATCCATTGGGTGTCACAAATGATGGGTCAATACTTAATCCATTTTGCTCACTATTAAAAAGCCATGGTCTCTGCTAGGATTCGAACGCAGAACCACTAGGCTACTACAATACTCTTCAAATCAAATCTGTATAAAATGTAAAAAAATAATACAGTAAAATAATTTTAAATAGAATTTGAGAAGGACTATAAACTGTGAAAACTTAAATTTTGACAGAAAAATTTAATGATTTGATGGGGGAAACAGTAAAAACCCAGATATTAACAGAAAAAGAGTTGAAAAATTCTTCAGAAAGTTATTGTAAAATAAAAATTATAAAATTAAATGTTACAAGCTTGCATTCCCAAACAGAAGAGAAGTTTGTAAGAAATCTGAGGGTAAAAACTACCAAACAAAATGTACAGTTATGATTCATACATGACTGTCCAAATCCTTTCCAACATTCAATGGGATTATTGACTGTTCCTTCAGCTTAACATTAGAGCTATGCTGAAAAAAGGAGAAAAAAAAGAAACAGTGTTTTTAATATTTAACTCATCACATAATAACTAATACGTACCACTTCATGGGCCTTTTGGACAACCACTTCCATTAGAGATATTAGCTATATATATAAATACATAATTAAAAATGGTTAGTATTGAATATATTTGGTAGCTTTCATTAAATAGAAAAATTCTCAATTACTTCTTGCATCCGACAGTGGTTTATGTTATTGTGCGATAGTATGATTTGTTTTAACTCTTTCAGTTCTTTTCTTGTCCCATCGATCGTTTCTGCTGCTTTTGGGCAAACTCTGAAGGCAAAGAAGTTTTATAATGTTATTTCATTACAATCAAGTGCATTTCTATTTAATACATCTTGTAGTTTTATGATTTGTAGGTGGGGGCCATGGTAGCCGAGAGGGTAAGGCATCAGTCTATCGGCTAGTAGATCCTGTGATCGTGGGTACGATCCCCACCGTTGCCTCCAGACTTTTTCTGACGGTGGCTGCAATTGAAAAGAAATTGACATGGCACTCATTAAAGGAAGGAACGGGATCAGACTTCAGCGACCCTGAATTTGGTCCCAGCTTGCTTCAAAAATGAGTTTCTTTGATGGGAGAACACCGGCACACCAAGGGCTCAAATTCACACTTATGTTGTGAGCCCCCCCCCCCAAAAAAAAATGGAGCAGAGATCGTAACAACCTTCAGAGTGTCAATGCTTTTGAAATGTCCATTAGTAATTATGTCAGATTCAAATGCAGAGACTTCGAACCCAAGACCTTTACCTTACAGTGATGGTCACATGCCAACGCCTTAACCATTGAGGCCACCGAAGCCCCCTTCCAGTTTTATGTATGTTCAGAATTCATCAATTATTACAGCTATGTTAGGTATGTGCCTTCAGTTTTGCTTAAGGTCACACATTTCTCCTAATTTTTACTATATCAAATCAAGCCAAAGGCCAAAACTTACTCAGTCATTGGTTCATCATTCATCTGTTTTTTATTTTCTAATGAAGACAATGATGAATGTCCGATTGGTAAGGAAGATAATGTGTGCTTAGAAGAGCCTAATTCACATCTGGAACACAATTATTCTGCATTCAAAGATAAAGTTTTATAAATTTGTTTGGAAGGATCAGAAGGTGGTCCTTTCAAACAAATTATTGTGTGTCGATCCTAAATAATAAATGAATAATTTGGGTTCCATAAGTACAGGAAGTTTAGTATCGACATTATTATTGAAGTTTATTAGTTTAGTCGACTTTTAGTATCGATAAATATTACTTTACTTTTCATTTGACTCTTTTCGGTCACCAATTCCACTGTTGGTGCTGCGGCTTGAGTTGGAATAAATAGGAATGTGCGATGGTGATTTAGATGTCGATGGCTGGGATGCATAGCTCTGAATGGACGTGAGCCCATCAAGGATGGAAGAGTTGATCGAGTTTTCCATTCCATAAGGAAACAATACCCTTGAACCTGTTGACCGTTGACTCTGTGTAGATTGAAGATTGCTCCTTCTGCTCAACAAATGTGATCTACCAGCTTTTCTTTGACACTGTAAAAAGTTTGCATAAATTATTTTTCAACTGTTTTTTAATGGACTGCAGTAGCAGTGTCAATAAAAAAAACCAGAAAAATAATAAAATAGATACAATTGTAAGATTATTAATAACTATATTAAAAGCAGGGAAATCATGCTGGCACTTGTACTGCACACATTTTTATTAATCAATTTTTGTTATATTTTTTTAATTACTAACTAAATACAAATGACCCTTTAACATATATTATCAAATGCTTTAGTAATCTACACCATATAACCAACTTATAAGTGCGTTTAAGATACACTTACCAAATCATCCCCTTTCTTCTCCATATTGAATTTGAAACGTATTTTAACACTTTAAGAGAGCAAGGATGTCATTGTTAGTGTTTTGAAGAATTTGTGTAAATGTGTATGTTAGTGTTTGTCAAATGTTGTGTTTATTGTTGCCATAGTTTTTTTATTTTTTATTTGTTGATAATAGAGTATTATTTATGTATTATTGCATAAAAATTAAATTGTAGACGAAGTCACAAGACATTGTGACAAGTTTTAACAAAAGCAACTTTAACACATCACAAAGACCTCAAGAGCTTTTGAGTGAAATATTTGGAAAATAAAATTGACTACATAAGAGTAAATTCACTGAATAATTTAAAAAAAAAAGGTTATTTTATTAACTTTTCAAGGAAAGTATGTGTGATGAACTTATCCATTTTTTTAGCCTTTATATTTTTACGTTTTCAAAACCTTTTCTTGTCTCACCCTCGTCAATTTTTTCATGCAGTCCTTTCAATTATAAAATATGTCACATTTTATGTTTTGGCAACAAGTCCCTATATTGCCCATAAGATGAGACAACCAAGCAGCTCTAAAAATCTTAGGACATTCATAAAAATGTCATGAAAAGATAACAATATCTTGGGGGAGGGGGCAGAAGGGAATATGCAAAATCAATTGCACACATATACTTGGGATAACAAGATCAAACATAGACTAATATCAAAATGGGAACACAAAAAAGGATGAACTCCAGAGGTAAAGACAATGTTAACACAAACTACAAAATCTCAACAGACTACAAAGGAGAGGAAGAACACAGGAGAACATCGGATACAATGATATGGTATATGGATGGCTCCAAAACAAATGAAGGAACCGGATCAGGTGTTTTCTGCACAAGCCCAAAATATGAGCAATCAAACTCATTACGGAAGTACACTTCGGTCTTTCAAGCAGAAATACATGCTATCAATGCTTGTGTCCTGGAAAATCTTAAAAGAGGTTACACTGACAAAAAAATCCTCATAAGATCAGACAGCCAACGGTATCCTGGGTGCCAGGGCACAGGGGAATTTTGGGTAATGAAGAAGCAGACAGACTGGCCAGACAAGGATCCGCAAGACCCTATCCTTGGGATATCAAAAACAAACATAGAATCCTCCATCGCAGAATGGATCCAAATAAAACCAAGAGAAAAATGGATAAACTCTAGCAGTGCTAGACACAGTAAACTCTTGATAAAACAACCCTCATCAAAACTGGCAAAAACACTGCTACATTTGGAGAGGGCAAATCTCAGAGGAGTGGTAGGTCTACTGACCGGCCACTGGCACCTGAGAAAACATCTACAAAACATGGGCATATATAATAGTGATCCAATTTGGACGGAGAAGGAAACAGCCACTCATATCATCTTCGAATGCGGAGCAACGGCTCGATGGAAGTTCAACCTAACATATAAAAACGACTCAGAGAACCACATTGAAGCAATAACAGTCAATGACTTGATACTTCTGAAAAAAAGGGTCGAGTCTATTGACTAAACCAAGGAACTAGGAAGGTACAATAAGCCAGAAGGCTGCAGTGCCTATGGCACACAAACCCCACTTCCTAGTACCCTTGCTACCATTCCATTCCATGTTAACACTATTTAGTGACTGGTTTTTTGTTGTTTTTTTGTGGCTCTGAGAAGGGCTGGCATTATGGGTGGAGATTGTGCAGAGGGAGTTGGTAGGGAGCGAAAAGACTCGTACTGCAGATAGCCATGTCAGGTATTGTGAGTGCAAGAGGCAATGTCGCAAGCACCTCAGCTGAAGATAGTTCTGATATGGATGAACTCCACAGACACAAGACACCATAAACACTAACACAGTTACAAAATAACTCACCAAAAGTGGCACATGCCTATAGTTAGGGTAAAACTGAAGTTAGTGATAGAGCATATATCGGATCACTACCATCTGAGAGAACACAACATGTGGTTTCAACCCTATTTGTAGTGTATGCTATGAAGGGGAAACCAACTGCCAATATATCTGCAAATACGACATAACCACTTCGTGAAAAAAACTTTTAAAAAATTACGTTTTTTCAAGTAAAGCGAGAAAAAAACACCAAAAATCGAAATCTTTTAATTTTTTTATATCATAGGCAAATAAGACATGTATTTTTCAAGAAAAACGCAAAAATAATCGAAAAAATTGTATTCTTTTTTTCGATGTCAAAGGCTAGTAGGACACGTATTTTTCAAGAAAAACCACAAAAATCGAAAACATTTATTATCTTTTTCGATTTCAAAGGCTCGTGGGCACGTGTTTTTTTTTTTTCAAGAAAAACCCCCAAAAATTAAAATAAATTGTCTTTTTGTTGTCAAAGGCACGTTTTTTTTTTCCAATAAAAACGCCAAAAAATTGGAAAACATTTGATTGTGTTTTTCGGTGTTAAAATGCTCGCAGGCACGTTTTTTACGTATTTTTTTTAACAAAAACGCAAAAAATCGAGAAAAAAAATTTCTTTTTCGATATTATGTCTTTTTTCGATGTAAAAGGCTGGTAGGCAAGTTTTTCGTTTTTCTTAAAAAAATGTACTCCTGTAGGGCCTTTTACTTTGAAAAAGACAATAAACATTTTTTTTTCGATTTTCTTGAAAAAACTTGCCTTTGAGCCTTTTACATCGAAAAGGGATGAAGGACTTTGTGAGCAAGAGACTTAAGGATATAAAATTTTCAGGTGCAGACAAAATAATTTATAAAATTTACTAAAAGAGAACAAGATCATCTCAGTAATACAAATTTACTAATGCATGAACACATTAAAATACGTAACAATATTACAAGAAAATATGTTAACACTGCTAGATTATTTTGTTAACAGCACACACCAATTACCATTATCATAATATGAGTCTAATATTTTGAATTTGCAACGAAAACAAATGTCTTCAAGTTCATTCTTTTGGAATACATGGTAATATCTAAGGTGTGTTGATGTTTCAATGTTTTTACGTTGAAGCTTCCATGGAACCAAAATATCTTGTTCTTTTTGTGTGAATTCCATCCTGTTAGTGTGGACCGGTAAAGGCAAAATTCCTGGTGTCATACCACCGTTTTGTTCACTGCTTTCTTCAACACCTGTCCTTAAGTTAGTATCTTCAACGCTACACTTCAAATTAAACTGTTTACAATTGATTTCACTCTGTTTAACATGATTTTCACCACTTTTTAAGTAATTAGAAGGTGAGTTGTTCAGCTTTTGTTCTTTAGCCCATACATAGATTAAAACTTTTCCACCAGGTTTGAGTACTCGTATTATTTCTTCAAAAGCTTGAATTCTTCTTTCGAGTGTTGACAAATGATGAAGCACTGCTATACTTATTACGGCATCAAAGAAATTATCTTTGAAAGGCAGGTATAAACAGTCACTTCGTAATACTTCAAATCCTCTTTCCTTGCAAATCGTTGTCAATCCATGACTGTAATCACATCCTATCTGTAAATAATTTCAATTGTATGTTTACTCTAGCATTTCAACAAGGTTTGCATACAAAAATCATTAATAAAATGTTGAGTGTGAGTGTGTAAATTAAATCCAGTAGAACCCCTTCTTCTTAACTGGTCTGGTAAGGACCAAGACATTGGCTTGTTACCTGCTCAATCCTGTGATAAATCGATTTTCATTTGAAAAGAACCTACATATGAACATAGTTCATCAGGTATCATGAACAAACAAGGAAAAATAAATACATACCTATGCGGTGACTCGGATTACTTCATTGCAAATTTCACAAAAACCATTCAATAGTTTGTCTCAAATTGTTATCAGGTATCATTAATTTAGTTATTTTTCTTACATATTGGAAATATTTCTTTTTCTTAATGGTTATGATCTATTCCGTTTAATTACAGTATGAAGCCATTTTCAACAGCTTTGTAAGATCAAATAATACAATAGAGACAAGGACTTTCTTGTCGTGAAATTTAAATTGTTAATTAAATATATATAAATTGTGATTATTGGGGTAATAACAAAACCTAAAACATCTTCCGAAATTTATGTTATTTGTTTTACAAAGAAGAGTGGTCATAAAACAAAATTTTCCGAGACCAAAGGCATTGTATCTACACTCCATTCTATCAGGACAGGTTGACAATGCTGTCCAAATTCAGCTTAGGCCGGATTAAGAGTGTCGGGAAAAGTGAAGAAACCATAGCTGAGCAAACAGTGGCTTGCTGATTGTGGTTTTAATGTCATGGAATGGCCCCCCACAGTCACCTAACCTTAATCCAATTGAGCACTCGTGAGGAAAACTAAAAAAAATGTTTAGCCGATGCTGCAGGAGACGCTTCAAACTTTGATCAACGTGGGGAAAAAACACAAGTTGAATAGTAGGACCTAATTGATCCAGAACAGTACAGAAAACTCGTGAGAAGTATGCCCAGAAGAACTAATGCAATTTTGAAAGCCAAAGGAGGGCATACAAAATATTAAAAATCTTTCTATGGCACAATCATATTATCATTCACACAGGTTAATTTCTTTTATATTATTTTAATAATCATGATAAAGGAACAATTTAATTTTTGGGGTGTTTTTGTGTTAAGGCAAATAAAATTATTTAAAAAAACTACGTTCAGTTGATGTCTTACAATTGTTTTGTAAAATAAATAACGATATAACCCAATTTGTATTCAGCTGTGAACGAATCTGTGAGTCACTCCGTATACACATTTTTTACTTTATGCAGAGTCACATCTGCTAAAATATTATTATATTTAATGGAACATAACTGGACAAAGGTGAAAACAGAACTGAAAGAAAAATAAAACTTTCGCCTCATCTTAATTTTCAAGCAATTTGCTCCCAAAAAATTTAGAGAAAAGCTGAAAAAGGTTGATTTATAGAAAACTAATAAAGTTAAGTTATAAATAAAAAAATAATAGTTGGGAGCAAAAGGGGAATTAAAAAAAAAATAGAATTAAATTAATTTTTTTTAACAACAGCAATAAAATAAAAAGAACCATTTCATGTAAGAGGCTGGCTAATCTGAGGCTTATTAAGAAGGGGTTCTACTGTAGTTGAAAAAGATAGTTTGATTCACAAAATGGTTTTGTAAAATATTTACAGCATCATTATATCGGAGCAGTTTGGTTTCAGGCCAGCACTATCTACTACTGCCTAGTTAGACAAGACAACAAAGCTTGGTTCTGATAGATATCCAAGAGACACAGGTTTTGACACTGTTTGGCCTAATTGTACAGTCAGCAGGTTGATGACTCCTACATAATAAAAATAGTTCACTCCTACCTCTTATCCTGACAATTTTGAGTTTCCTATGGATCATCCCTTTCCTGAAAGACATAGTTACTGATGATGTTTCTATCCTTGGACCCATTCTGTTCTTTCTATATTTTAACAAAATACCTTGCCTCAGGAATGTAAAAATGGCTCTACGCTGACGATATCACTCTCTACTCCTCTTTTTGAAGGATAGACATAATATTGAACAGATTATATAATGTAATGCAATAAATGAAGCAAGAGTAGACCATTGCTTTATAATAAGATTTAATTTGAAAGTGTGTCATGGTCTGAGTTGGTCAAATATCTTAGGGCTGATATTAGACCGTAAACTCACTTTTCACTCCTCAAGTCAGTGGTGAAGCGAACGAGGACAAAGTGGCTACCCGCGTACTTTTCTCTGGCCTACCACCTGCCAATAAGCTTCTTCTATACAAGGTAGTGGTCAGGCTAAAGCTCTTATATGTGTGGCCTTCTAGGGTTTGACATAGAGGACTCATGTCGCCAGGTTGTGCAGAACAAGTTTCTGAGGCTTGCGACCCCCCCCCTTACTTACAATACATATCAGTACTGCACAATACGATAAACATGTTTATGGTGCTGGAATATGTCAGAGATGCAAACCTTTACATTTTTTAAGCAATGCAAAAATAGTACAATCTGCTGCCAAGTAATACACAACTATTGTTTGGACAACAGGTACATGAACAGGAGAATAAAGAATGCTCTCCTACAACATGCCTATTATAGCTGGTTTTTAATATGAACCTTCTCCTCTATAGAAATTAATAAAAATTTCATTATATCCTAACCAGCTGGAGGTAACTTAGGTAAATTTCTGTTTTGTTCTGTTCTGGAAAATTTTTTTATTAGAACTATCCTTTTCAACTAATATTGGGTTTGAAAGTGTTAATGTTAACAAGTGAGAAAAAAGTAAATAAGCGTGCAGAATAGTCTAAACTTAAACCATCAAAAGACATTACTGAAGGCTGATAGTTCTATCTATATTTATAAATACACTTTGACAGTAAATTTTATATTTTTAATTAATGATTATTTCTTTGAGTTTAGTAAAAAAATTAACAATGAAATTAAAATTAATAAGCCAAAAAGTAGGATAATAAATTAAACCATATTTATTATTACAGCTGAATAACAAGGATTTTTACCTCAAATATTTTACGATTGTGGTTAAAATATTTTCCATTTCCACAACCAACATCTAATAAAATACTTCCAATTGGAAAAGATTGTACAAAATTTAAAACCTTAGGCCAAGGTTTGTAGCGGGTTTGACTAAAATGATCTGATATGGTGTCATAAACCTACAAATTTTTGTTACTGTTAACAAATAACTTATAAAAATACAACACAAATTACAAAAGTAAATATTTTAGATAATACAAGCTTAAAAAAAATAAATAAATAAAATAAAAAATAAACATCACCTGATGAACAAATTGTTGCTCTAACTTAGAAGGGTGTTCATTGTTAAAACTGTTTGCCATTTGTGAGTCACAAGTAGTAGGATAATAACACTTGCACTCCCCTTGCAAAACTTTGCGTAAAGTAAACGAGACTCTTGTGTCACGTTCCTTATTGACTAATCCCTGATCGACATCATAAAGTATATCACATTTTCTAGCTGATATCCCATGTGTCCACATGTATCTATAAGAATATATCTTTATTTTAATATGAGCAAATTTCATGTTTTTTATTTTATTTTTATTGTATTAATGTCCATACCTAGATTCACCAGCAAGAACTAACATGGATCTACGTTTTAAAATCACAGGGATGTGTTTAGAATCTTTCCTAAAATCCATAATGCAATCAGAGCCTAAAGACAAAATCAAAATTTCATCCTCAAAAGCACTGTGAGTATCAATATGAGGGGGCAAACCTAGGAAAAGGAAAAAATTATTAAACAGAAAAAGAATTATTTTTATAGAAATAATTATTAATGTTAACAATTGTTAAGAAGTTGAATAAACAGTTAAAACCTTTAAAAGATGGTTTACCTTGCCCTGGAGAATACAGATTTATTGTCAGTTGATCTGGATTATTGAGAAGTGGATATCCTTTTTCATTTAACCTAGGTCGAATAATATCACATATTTTTGGTAGACCATTGGGGAGAGGGTTGTTTTTATCAATATTATTATTTTCATACAGAAAAGCATATCCATAATGAAACACTTTACGCTGTTTTAAAATAGTGGCTGAAATAAATAAAAAAAAGTATTAATGTTTCTCTTCATAAATTAACTTATTGGCTAAATTAAATAATAATTCAATTCTACAGTTTGCTCCATGTATTTTAATCACGATAATTTACAATTTAAGCTATAACAGTGTTACTGTAGATGGCTTATGAAACAATAACAGTAGTTTATAGAAAGTTCACTATGTTCAATGTGAATTAATATAGATGGGGTGGTGCATTTTTCAATGCATTATTGGAAAAACTAATGGAAAGGTAATGCACAACCTGCTTGCCTGAACCTGGCTCAATTTTCTAATTAAAACTAATTTCTCGGTAAGCACTGGCAAACATTTAGTATCAAACTCAGGAGAAAGTTGAGTGGATAGAATATTACAATATAATTTGGTTGTTACCAATCATTTAGATCTCCCTCTGTTTTATTTGTTAGACAGGTTTCGCCATCTTCAGTATATCTGTAGAATTTAATGATAGGCAGAACAAAATGACCAGAAAAGATCAAATTACAAGTTCATCAGTACTACCACACAGAGATCTCTCATAAAGTTGAAGTTTTTGGAGCATTGCAGAAAAATTTAAACAGGAACCTGGGTAGCCAACTCCTTACCATAGTCCCATTATGTGAATGCTTAGCAACTTTAATTCTGGAGATAATGTGAAATTAGTTCATAAAGGAAGTCATTACCAGCAAAAAGTGAATGAGAAGTGCCTCTTGACTTCTCCATGTGAGACCTTATAAAATCTTAAATCAAAGTAAACCAATTGGAGCATGCTATACAAACACATTGTGGTCCTATCATTTCCAGTTCAACTTAGAAATTTTATGTCAATCGTCTCAAGAAAAGAGAACCAAAATTTTCCATGGCATACTCTTTTGTTGTGTATGTTTTGATTGGCAGTAGCCAAACTTTCCGTCTCCGCACAACTATTTGATATTGTATCACAGATCTCTCTTTTTCCTCTGCCCCAGGATATCTCCCTCAAAGAAGTAGAGCAGCTTATAAGTTCAAGGGGTGGCACCCCTGGCTTACAATTTGCTTTATTTCTCAGCATGGTTGATGGGCTGGGTTGTCTCATTTTGGTGACCAACTCTGATAGGACTCACTAACATTCATGCTGCACTGATTCCTGATAACCTTCTCATTGAGTTCCCAATTAACTGATGACAGGCTTCACTCTCACATCTGTCCATCTTCTCTAATGACTCTCGACTCTCAAGACAACTCCTCTGGCCCTGGTACAGGCCAGGAGTGGCCTCGTAGGCCTGGGTCCTTGCTGAAAAAGCAATGTTTACGACTAGGATGGTGGGCACCTCTGGTCTTGGCTGATGAAATGGTAAATACGCTGTGGGCCATCAATGACAAGGCCTCTGAGCAATGCAACAATATAGCTAAAAGTATGAATATGGCTAGATAAAAGTGAATTGATAGTCCATTAAAGCAGTGCATTATTTTTATGGTGTCAAAAAAATACACCGTTCTGTATGCGGAATAGTTTAACTTATATTATAGGGGTGCATTGAATTAAAAAGACTGAAAAGAATTCAAATTCATTCATTATCTACATCTGTAAAATTGACTGCTAGATTTATTGAAGTAAACTGTTTAAGTTTGAGGTTAGATGTAAATAATTTTAATTTTATTTATAGACAATGTAAAAACCATCAAACTAAAATTCCATAACGGTGTTCCAATTAACACAATATAATTCTTTAGCTTTATATTTTGTTGTTATTTGACAAAAATATCACAAATTAAACTTCAGTTGCAGTAAACTTACACTGTCCAACAAATGATTCATTAGCTACTGCAAGAAATTTGTTTTCCTCATCTAGGTCGAGAAAGTCTTTGAATAAGGCTGCTCCTGGAGGTAGTTGGGAGAAGTCGAATATATCATTGTCCAAACGAGGAACTATAAAAAATAACAATTTGAATTATATTGAAAAACATTAATTAGTAAGACACATACAAGACTGAGCAAAGAGTAAATAGAGAGGCTTCTTCACATTATCCAAGGCGAGCTTTCCATTAATTTGTCGATAACACTTTTCAGAACTTTGGATATCATCAAAGAGAATAAATGAATACGACTTTCTCGGAACAAAAGATGCCGAAACAATTTTCCCATATTTTGAAAAAAAATTTATAATATCATTGCTGCTAATTCCATCATTGATTCCAAGATTGCAAATGACCAACACCTGCATCAAAACCATACATTTAAATACTAATAACAATAAAAACCTATAATCTAGGCATTTTGTCCAAAAAATAATGAAAAATAAAAACTATTAAATAAATTATTTTAAACATTTTTATTAATTAAGAACCCTCCATCACACACTTCTCCCAACATGATGGTAACTTGAATGAAAATTACTCAGAGTAAGGTGGTAAAAACTGGTGTACTGGATTGAAATACTACAAGGAAGGTGCAAAGGCGAGGTGTACAGTAAGTAAACTGATTTGCTCATTACAATTTCCTTAGATATAGTGTAGTGGGAGGTCTAGGAGAGGATTTAGCATGGTGGCAGTGATATGTGTCGGTGAAGTCCTTACTTTTGATCTAGGTAAGTCAGAACAAGGGAAAAGTTTTGCAAATTAAGAAATTGTAAAACACTAATACCAGCCACTAATGCCTGCACTTGCACCTGGAGGATACATGTAATGAGTAACCAGCTAATACTGGCACTGAATGTGGGAGATTGAGGGGCAAGGAGGACTCGAGGCCATCATCAATTAAAGCAATATGGTGGGTTTTCGCAATGGGAATGTGTAGAGATGGCTCGAGCAGTAAGTTTCGGATGGATCGAGAGGTTCATGTCTTACGGAATCAGAACGGATTGATTTGTTGCCAAAAGGAATGTTGAGATCGTTGTAAGTAGTGATGTAGTTCTTCCGAGCACCTTTGATTGGAAAGATTGGATGTTGGATAGCTTGGCAGAATCCCACAGTTCACTAGGTATATCCAAAGTGGACACAATAAAATCTTGTATGTCTTCTTTCTAAGGTCCTGGTTGAGATAAAAAATCAATGTCACGAGCGGGATTCGAACATTGGCACAATAAAGAAAATGTTTTTCTAAAACCTACGTCAAATCAGACCACATCTCATGATGTCCACATAATTGTATTTTTAATATTTTCTTGCTCGTTTGTAAACTCTGTTGCACTTGCATACAATTTATAAGGTTTGTATTTGTTTATATTTATACTTGTTTATCTAGTTGTAAGATTAATACTAATCAAATTGTGTTTATTACCTCTGTAGGATCTTGGCTCGTCATTATTTTATGATCCTCCCACAAGATATTTTTATACTTTGTAAATTTCCTATTCAACTTGTTCTGTTTCACAGAACTCATTGTTGAAAAGTTTATTTTTAAAGTGAAAAGTAAGTAAAGATCGCCTACAACTTTTTGCGTTTGGTCAGCAGTTTATTATTCAAAATTAAAAAATTGTAGTACTCATAGCAAATAACACCAATCGAACAACTAACAAACACTACACAATACAACTACACAAGTAACCACACCAGACTGTTAGGTTCGTGAATTGTGACAGAAGCCAGCGCCAGCCAGCACATGGGCATGGAAGGCATCACCTTATCACAACTAGAAGAGTAACCATCAAACAAAGGTCGTTCACCATATCTGATGCTGGTCACTGTGATCGTGATGTCACATACTAACCAACATAACTGTAACAACATACAAATTAATTTTTTTTATGCGTCTTAGGCTAGTATACACTCGTAGACAAACTTACCCCTCTGTCCATAGACAAATCGCTGATTTTATGTTTAGTTGAGGAACTAAACAAGATGATTGTCACCATCATCAGCACAGCTTTATTAGTTAAACTAAATAGTTAGACAAGTGAGATAACATAAAAATAGAAGATAGTTTAGATTTCAAAAATTCCGCCTGGCTAATCACCACGGATTTTGAAAATTTGTAACTTATGGTTGGAAATAAAATATGCAAGCAAGAAACAAGATTCAAAGCAACCATTCAATGAAATGTTGGGCCAAAATTGTTGTTTGTAAACAAATTGTAAAAAACAAACTCTCATCCGACCTTCCTGTTAAGTCTGGCGTTCTTCAAGGTGCAATTTTAGGACCCTTATTGATTTTAATTTTATTAACGATTTCTCTTCTCGTTAAATTACTCCAAATTTCACTTATATGCTAGCAATACCCAAATCTATGTACAATATCCCTTGCATTTAATCCCTGATTTTATTCAGCTCATTGACAAAGACCTTTCTAGCTTCATTAATTGGGCTTCGAACAATGGTCTCAAACTTAACACACTCCAATCCCAATCAATAATTATTTACAACACATCTGCCGACTGGGGATTTTCTTTGCATTACTCGTGGTGGCTCTTTAATACCCTTCTCTAACCAGAAAAAAAAATCTTGGTGTCTTTTAATACCAAGTTATCCTTGGATGATTATTTAGGCTTTGTTGTTAGAAGGGTTAATGGGACTTAAGTTCACTTGGGAAATATCAAATTTATCTTCCCAACTAGTCAATACTCTTATTTCACCTGTTTTTACTTTTTTGCAGAACTGTCTACTATTTTTCACTTAATTACACTTCTTCTAAAAGAATTGGAATAATTTTTAATAATGGCACGAGATTTGTATTAACTTTATGAAAAAGAAAGCACATCTCAACACATGGCAAGTTCATTCTGGGGAATTATTTATTTGATTATCCTAAACTTCAATTTTTTTATTTATTTATTTAAAGTTAAAAATCAGCTCTGCCCGTTGAACTTATTCATTGCATAAGTTTTAATTCTTCCCCAATTTTAGTATCAATATTATAAAAAGCGTGCATCATAGATCCAAATCTATGAATGATTCTTTTAGAGCTGATAAGGTGAGTCTGTGGATTTCCATTCCACAGCATATTATGTCAGACCAGCCCCTTCAGGCTTTAATGAGTGAAGCCTTTAACTTTTTTGCAAACAATCCATGATTTGATCAAACTAACATGATTTAACACAATATTTTTGCAAATTTCTCTTCCCTCTTTTAGACTTTCCTTTATATCTACTTTCCTCCTTCATTCATACTCAACTGTGTGAATATTATACAAATTATTATTTCTTGCAATATATTACATAATCTTTTTGTCATTTAATTAATTTATATTTTTCTACTCGCTGTAAAAGGGCTTCTATTGTGAAACTGTTTATGATAAATATATTTGTATTTCTATTTCTATTTCAAATAACTCAAAAACAAAACTTTCAAAGTAATTGATGATATCCATAGACATAGACCAAGGACTTGTTCTATCCTAGCGTTTTTGACTTTTCTAATGCCTTTGTGTTTTATCTACTACCTTTATGGTCAGTTCTTCTGTGTACTCTATGATTATCTTCTTCCTTCCTAATATAATCCAATATGTATGTATGTAGCAATATTAGCTATTCTTCCTCTAGGTCTCACTGAGGGGTGTTCCCAAGGTTCAATCATTGGACCATAGATTTTTCCCTTTTTCATAGATAATACATCCTCCACTCTCACTGTTCCAAATGTAACCTTTATGTAGATGACTTTCTATGTAAATCATCTGAAGTGCCAGTTTATATTAGTACAATTAATGATGAAATTTCTTAAGCCGATAATTCGCTGGCTTCGCTCTGCGGAGACGGGCAGGGTTACTTAATATTAAATTTTAGAAAAATAAGTAAATAAATAAAATGGGCGCCACGCTGTTTATATACGCGGAAACAGCGAACTGTAAAGGAAAACAAAATAATAAAATAAAGTAAATCAAAGAAAATTCACTAACCGCAAAATTAACTATAGAAAAGAACACAATATTTACATGAGAAAACAGAAAAACAAACACATTTATTTCAACAGAAAATTAAACATTAATCCTAAAATCTAAAATTAAACTTTCCTTAAAAACTAAACTTTCCTTAAGACTAAACTTTCCTGCGAACTAGTGCCCAGATCTGCTTCTTTTCCTGGCGACTGCAGATGAGTGGGTCTGCAACCGCCTTCGTTGATGGAAAGGAATTGATTTCTTCTTCTTCTTTTTTTTTTCTGATTCTATGATCCAGCCAGGCCGTAGTGATCCGTCTCGACGCACACTCTCCGACTCACTCCCCTGTTCTCTCCTAAGCCCATCCTAGGCTCTCTTAATTTTGATTCACCCACTAATTAATATAGGTGGCATTATATCATGTTACGTGTCTATTCTACATGCTAAACATCTTAATACATGTGTTTATTCAGGGAAAGGACAGAGCCTCAATTCATAGGCTGCAGCCTAGTTGCTTAACAAGGAGCAACTAAAGCTTCAGGTAGACAAGGTAAGTTCTAGGGATGTCTAAATTCAGATATGACACAAAAAACTAAAAAAAAAGTAAGTAAAATAATAATAAAAAGTGTGTGGTAATTAGTGACCGTTAATTGGTTTCTAAATAAATAATAAAAAGTCTTAATGAGGAGCTCTAGATAATAAATATGCACAATTGACCCCTAATACTGGTCACAGAGTACAGGTCGGAAAGAGGCCCAGACTCCATTTCTAATATAATTTAATGTTAATGTAAACCCTCAATAGAGTCAAATGTATGGATCTTCCTAATATCATCCTTAATAATAATTATTTGGAGATTGTCAGGTGCATTTCGGTGTGATGTAGGCTTTAGAAAAACATTTTCTTTATCGTGACAACTTTCTTTATTGATCTCTTTATTGAGATCATCTTCAGGGCTCAAAGTGTTTGTTTTTCGTGTAGATGTGTCATTCTTGCGTGCCTTGTTGAGAGTGCCAAAATAATCGCTGGGTAACGGTCACTAAACACCACAATTAATAATGTTATTATCCCTTTTCATGATTGTATGAAAAATCTGCATAAGAAATACATAAACATTAAAAGATGCACACATACAGACAGCCAAGCAACACAGAAGCCTTAAACTCCTCCACCTTCAGTTCAAAGCTGGCCTGGGAATGTCTAATATACTCCATCTCCTGGGAAAATGTAATCTGATGTGGGTATTAGGACATGAGGGGATTCAAGTCAATGAACAGCTTAATAAAGGTAAAAAACAGGAACAGCGCCCACATTGTTTGGACTGAAACCACAAATTGGCATGCCTAAAGAATGTCAAAATTGAACAAATGGATGGAGAAAGAAATGACCAATAGAGTTTCAATTAATTCAATACCAGAAAAACAAAAATGTACTTGTCACTCAGTAGGGAATAGTTAAGAAAAATAATAGACCCTCTTTTAGGCTGAAATGATTAGTGAGCAGTGAGTAGCTGTTAAACACAGAAATTACACGGAAAGAAAATCTGTACAAAAATTCGGATGGCATGAAGTTTTTGAAACTTATTATTTCTCTCACTCAGATGTCTTTAGATTTATAGCACATTTAAAGAAAATAAATTAGTTTTTAGTATTATCATTATGTAATTAATTGCAAATACTAAACTGGTCATTGCCATCTGAAACATGCCCTGTGTTACTGCAAAACATTAGCCCAGAAACAATGCCATCTAATCCATTAATGATTGTATTAATGCTTATAGAAGTGAAAAGGAACCTTGGAAGCTCCTTAAACACCATAAAGCTAGAACACTTTTTGAGAATTGTAAATAAAGAATGGTCAATTCCGCAATAGATCAGGTCACAGTGGAAGAAAGGGACTACAACTTACTCCAAATAAAGGAAACACAAAATTGTCATTATAATATTGAAGAACTGATGTCACCTTCAATTATTCTAGACACAGCAAGTGATTTATCTTTACCTGTCAAAAGCATACTTGGTTCTAAAAGCAGGTTCTCATGTTTCAGCAGAGTATGGCCTGATAATAATCCCTCCTTATTATGTCAGGTTCTGAAAGGGTCATTTACTAATATACAAAATACAGCCACTCTTGGCCTATTTATAAATTTTACAGTTACCTATTTGTGTAACTTCTCATGTGATCTGCAAGGTGATGAACTTGTACTCTTGTTTGGATTGGCAGACTAGCACGATTGAATACTACTAATCTAGCATTGCTTATTATTTTTAATATATAGGTGAAAGGTTGGTCAAACAAAAAATTGTTTTATTGCTGAGCTTTCACTGAACGGTTTAGAACGATGACTTGATTAATTGATGGAAAATCATTTACTCCCTATCTTAAAAGCTAAGCTATATAATATTTAATAATATAAAAAAGAAAGGAAAGAGGAATTATTTCAATGTTGTTGTTCATTTTCAAACAAATTGTTTTCAATTGTTTTTTCTCATTGAAATGTACTAATTGCAAATGAAAAAATGCTTCTAAGAAAAAGAGGAAGAAAATAAATTTTACTCTGGGGTTTTGCACCCCCTTAATTAACAAAAAAAAATTGGCACAATTTGTGTCAAAATAAATATCTAAATAAAGATTTAAAAGTAATAGCACTAAAAATCAATTAAACAAATAATATTAAATAAGAAAGAGATAAATTAACAGACAATTAATCAACCTCAGTGTTAAATTCTGAGGAAAGGTTGTAATAAAAAAGAAGGGATAAAAGTAGAAAGGATTTTGGCATGGCAAATAGAGTTAGGTAGGGAATTCTAGAGGAAGAGATAAGTAAAAAGGATTAAAGATTTGGATTTGAAGAGAGAGAGGGTAGAGATCAGAAGGGCTTGAACGAGTGTTATAAATGTTAATACGTGAAGAAATTGTTTGATTGAGGAAGGAGCCAAGAAAGTATAGCCTGTGATAGAAGGGGCGAATAGAATTAGACACAGCGAAACGTGAACCGAAAATAGCAGTTCATGATTCTATTGAGTCAGTCAACAAGCTCGCTGGTGAGTCCATAGTAGACCAAACTGCCATAATCAAAATGGGGAAGCGCGAGAGAGGAGATCAGGAGTTTGTGGGTGCTGGTTGGGAATAGTTGGCTTGCATGACGGAATCAGTGTGATGGAGAAAACAGTGGTGGGCGATTTTGAAATATGGGGTCAAGATCAATTCCTAGGTTTCTGTCAGATGTATAAAAGGAGATTGGTTGATTGTTGTTGTAAAACAATAAAATTATATAACCTTCCTCTACACCTTTACTTTTTGCTGCTGTTATATTTTTTAGTCTTTTTCATCTTTGTTCTTTTGTGATTGCTGCTGCTATTATAAATATAAGCTGATAATTTTCTGTGTGCCTGGACTTTATTATTCAAGCCTTTTATAATAATTGTTAATGCCGAGCAGTAGAATAGGAGGTAAAGATTGGAGAAAGGAAAGTGATCAAACATTATAGCCTGAGACTTATTGAGGCTCAATATTTTTAAGTCATTTTTAAAAGCTCAGGAGCTGATGGGAGTTAGTTGGATTACTCGTTAGTTAAGAAGTTAGATTCTTATGATTGAAATTTGAAGGTCATGAGGAGAAAAGGAGAGATAGATTTGAAAGTCAAACGCATAGAAGAAGTGATGTGTATTATTTAAGGATATTAGGAAGACCATTGATATAAAATTTAAAAAAAGAGGCAAATATACTGGATCCTTGAGGAACAACAATAATGTTGGCAGGCGAGAGGAAAACTTCTGCTTTAATTCAGACATTTTTATGGCTTCAAAGTTTGTCTAGATTATCCAAAATGTGTAATATATAATATGTTATTAATAAAATAATCAATAAGGACTTTATGGGCATATGAGCTGTTAAACATTCAGGAGACTTAATACAAAATCATTTACTTTGTGGAGCAATTTAATACTATTCAAGGTACTCCAGTGAGCAATTGAATTATTTGACTCTGTAAAGTAATTAATTGCACTAAACAATTGATAACTTTATTAAGTTGTGTACTGTACATATTACACGTTGTTATCAGTAGGCATTCAAAATAACTGTTTGATTATTTGGTAAACATACCTGATTGCAACATGTTTTGGTTTATAAATAATTTTTTATTTATGGTTTTAATTACACTGAGTTTTATTACAATCAATCAGAATATTGTTGACATAAATAAATAAAGCAAATTGTTTGGTTAAAATGTATTCAGTTTTAGATTACAATCAATTCTTAAACGTAACATAAAGCAAAAATAAATAATATTATTACTAGGAAGCTGTAATGTATAAATAAAACTTTGTGTTGAAGCTGTAATGTTAAAATGCTGTATTTCTGTTATCTTCTTCAAACAATGTTTCGTTCGAATGATCAAGAATCCTGGAGCAATTGCAGAAGAACCAGTCATCTTAAAAGTACTGTTCCTTTCTTTCCCATTTTTCTTATCCATATTCTATAGCAAATGGTATTATGTAAACTACATGTTCATACTTGAAACAGTTTAAAGAAATTCCACACAAAATATACATTTTGGTTCTTCAAATAATATAGCGATATAGCAATAAAAGCATAATTTTGAACCATTATCTGATATTTTAATTTTTATAAGAGATGCAAAAATTAGTAAATATATTTTCAAACTTAAAATTAAATTCATAAGTAATCAAGCTTCAATAAATGATTGAACAAAGTCATTTATCTAAGTAGAAGCAATCTTTGATTGTAAACATACACATTTACCACATTCTCATACACTCTCTACTAAAATCAAAATACCATCAATTTCAATATATAAATTGATCTTTATAATTGTTTTTATTAAAAAAAGTTTAATACTTAATTGTTAGAGATCTAAATAAAAAATATTGTATTTAAAACGTTTGTGCAGATTCCTAAACTGTTTGATAAATTAAATGAAATACAGTAATAACATTGCCAATGATTTTAATGTGAATTGCTTAAGCCATTGTTAGAGTTCCTGCTCCTAATCCAAAACCAACACCCCTTGGCCCGAAATGACGACCATAACAACCTCGACAGTAGATATCACCATCAGGTCCATCGTTCAAGTTAGTAGAATCCAGTGATCGGTGGCAATCTCCACAGGAGAAACATCTTTTGTGCCAAATCTGTAAAGAGGAAAATGATATTAAAGAATATTATGAAAATTATTGAAAAGTTACAACAATTGAAAACCAAAAGAAACAACGAAAAACACAACTTTCAAGAAGTTGGTTAGGCTCGAGGGTACTCGTTTTGATTATTATCATGATCTAACTAATACTTACTCTATTTTTGCTTATCATCTGTTCAGCAGCATATACTTCATAGCCACATCTGAGACATCCTTCTCCGTCTGGGGCTTTTAATCCAGGCCTTGCATCTAAGCTGAAATTTTTTTAAAATTTTAATAAAATCAACTTTTTTTAAGCAACTAAATACATACTAAGGTGCTGAGGTTTCTCCATTTACTGAAACGAGAGTAGGGGCATGGCCATATCCAAAACCTTTTGGTCCAAAGTTTTTTCCATAACAAGCTTTACAATAAATTTCTTTATCAGGTCCGTCACATGCCAACATCGAATCGAGAGGTCTATGGCACTGGCAGCAGTTGAAGCAAAGTTTGTGCCACATCTAAAAAAATCAATCATTGCTTTAACATAGATTATATTTTAATTGCCTGATTTTCTTATCAAATTTAGACATTTAAAATAAATTCTGCACAATAAATTAGCAACCATGCTTTTTCAGTTTGTTGCAGTTAAAAATAAATGTGTCAATGGGGTATACTTGAGATAACATTAGTGAAAAATTAATGTTGTAATCATAGAACGAACGTATGTTAAAATAAATATTTGCAATCCCAATTTCACAGTAAACTAACAAAAATTTTAAAAAAATGTATCCAAAATTTTTGGGATCATCAATTTGAACATTAACAAGGGTATCAGTATGTTTTCACTTAATTTCGTGCATAATCTGGCCAAATGGCTAATTTGGCTAAGTATATTTTTTTGCACTTACAGTGCCTTTGGCAAGCTGCTGCTCTGCTGCAAATACCATGCCACCACACCTTGGGCATCCTTGACCCGGAGGAGCGCGGATAGAGGTTGTATTAGGACTGTAAAATGGCCTAGACTGTGAAATTTCATCTACCCTGTAAATTTCAATTAAATACGTAATTAATTTTGAATGTAATGAGAGTATTTTACAATTAACATACGTTAATCCGTCAGTTTGCAAGAAACCAGAACCACAAGCAAATCCATAGCCATGTGGTCCCCATTTCTTTCCATAGCATGTTTTGCAGTACACATCTTTATCTGGCCCATCACAAGCGATGATTGAGTCGAGGGTTTTGTTGCAGTCCTTACACTTGAAGCATTTGCGATGCCACTCCTGTAAAAATTAAATATATATTGTAGAATCCTGTTAAATAATATTAATTACAAGTTATCTATTATATGAAGTTTATTGTTTTATGAATCTACTTTCCTTTATGTACTTATCCATTTCTTTAGATCCATGAAAACCTACAGGGAGATGGAATGACAGACATTGGACCCCCATGAATTAATTTCTTTAGGAATTAATTACTTTAAAGAAGTGAGAGCATCCCATTCCACCTCCAGTATTGACTCTCCAAGAATTGGAATAATGGATTGTTGGTTGCAGAGCAATAACGCCCAGAAATAATTAAAAAAATCACAAATAAAGAATTCCAGAAATGAGGAGAGCTCTGCACATCAAATGCAGGGAGCATATTTGAGCATTTATTATAAACATAAATTTTAATAATTAACTTAAATATAAAATGGACTCGATGATGTAAAAAAAATCCTTTTTTGTAAAAGTTCTTTTTTTTCAAAAATTAATTAATATAAGCTAATTAGCCTATTAATAAGCCTATTTTGAGATGATTCCTATCCTCAATTAACTTGCTAATGCTAATTGTTTTCAAAATAAACAGGGAGGGCCATCTTGTTGTTACAAAATGCATACATCATCACGCATCTTCTGTTGGGCATAACTCATAAATGGTTGACCAAAATTTTCTTTACAGTAAAAGTGATTTAAAATCAGTTCTAGAATTGAATTATACAATAAAAATATGGGATTCTTGTTAGCATAACAAAGTTAGTGCCATTTCCCACCCATATGGGAAAGGTATGTTAAATCTGTTACCACCACACCATTCCTTGGGAAAATTGACTTTGGGTTTTGTATAAGACCATGTTTTGCTAAAGTTAATCATTTCCTAATGAAATGTGTGTGTGTGTGTGTGTGTGTGTGTGTGTGTGTATGTGTATATATATATATATATATATATATATATTTTAAGGTGCATATTTGTCTTCACATGCTGTTTCTTACTACAAGTTTCCCAATATAAGATGTATTTATATTCAAGTAAATTACACAAACACAAAATTAACATTTCAGTTGATCACATACCAAAATTATATTAATCAATCATACTTAAAACTTATAAATCAAAAGTTTTACTTACACTTCCTTTCGCTAAGACCTGCTCAGCAGCAAATACTTGACCACCACACCGAGGACATCCTTGACCAGGTAGTGCTTTGATACGTGCTGTGTCCAACACGGTAGTTCTAGGAGCCGAGACCTCACTAGAGAAGGAATAAGTTAAGTTAAAAATAGTATTTTGATGAATTTATTACTAGATATAATTCACATAGTAAGAATTTTTATTAATCAACTATGTTCAACATGTCTGCTGATATCGACTAATTTCAGATATTCTAAAAAAAAGCAAAGTTTCTAACTTTTATAATACAATATAATTTATTGGAACATTTTTACATAATTAAGGAATTTACTTGTAAACAACCCTCCCCCCAGGTGCCAGGATAAAAAAAAATATTGTAAGTATATTACATTTGAATTCAAGGCTGTTGGATTTGAACCTGACCTTCAGTTTTCAGTGGTGAGTGCCGGGTTAACATCAAACCGTTTTGGCCATTGACACCCCTTACTAAAACATGATTGAATACACTTTATTGAGTTTTTGTCATTTTCTATATTTGGCTGGGTAGATTTAACCAATTTTACTGACTAATCAATTCCGTGAGGGATTTTCTGATTTGATAGAAAAACAATATTACAGACAAATAAAAGTTGAAAAGATAAAATATATTTACAAAGAAAAGTATTTAAAAAGATAAGTGTTGCAAAATAATAAGAATGGCTATAAAATCAATATAATAATTTAATGGAATTACTTTGTCAATCTGTAAAAAACTGAAAAGATACAACATAGATAATTGTTTGGTGATTACAAACCACATATCTGCAATTTTAAGAATGCACATTCTTAATCGTAACAATTAATATGGAAACTGTCAAATTCAAACACATTCCTGACATGTATTAATTGATTATATAATCCTGATAATTTGGAATTTTAAATTACAGCAAAAGATAACTCTACAATTCTAATTATTTCCACAGTTAATACTCACAATACTTTAACATTTGAACATTACTGAAGCTCAATACATATCATCTCACATTATTATATAAATAAGTATAAAATAATGTATTAAGGAACTAACTTAAGAATGTTTTGTGACACAGAACATTTTTTATTTTAGGTACCAACAACACAAATTGCCTGGGAACCAGGGATAGTTTTGTGTTTCATTGTATTGTCATGCATTAAAACTTTTAGTGCTTATCAATTAAGACACGATTAAAAAAATATGTATCAGCATAGTAGCACCCTGAATTCAACTCTTCTGAAAGAGGAAAAATAATACGGAATACTAAAGGGACAATAATAGTAGAATCATGCTTTTTCTAAGTGAAAACTATTTGAAGGAGTATGTTTACTGACATTAAACATTATTGAATTATGTAAATGTAGATGCTTTTGTGTCAATAAATAAATAAATAAAAATAACAATATAAAAAAACAGCTTTAATCTTCTGGAAAACCATTTTTTAATTGGGAAAAAGATATTGCATCAAAATTTATACTGACCCCCTATAAGTTGGTGTTACAAGAATATAAACATACTACTTCAAATATTTAAATTTTATAAAAAAAAAATTGGATGTAATTATAAGGGACTAATTATACAGACTAATTAATTGATAACAGAAATTTAAAAATAAATCATGCAGAATTTTTTGATAAAAATATTTGTAGGGTTAAATAGGAATGATTTGGGTAATCAAGATCGGATAAATTTTCTTGTTTGTATATTGCGTATACAAGTCTGAAAACAAGGATTTTTACAAGCAAAGGGTATAGACGGACCTGTTGTCATTGATATCGCATGTTAGACCAATCGCTGACCCTCCAAAACCTACCCCTCGGGGACCGAACTTTTTTGCATAGCACACTAAGAAAAAAAAAATTAGAGTGTAATTAAAGAACAACATGCATATGCTCATTTTGCTAGAAAAAAATACTACTTTTTATTCAGGGAATATTCTTTTATAGCAGTATCATGAAGTTATGATATATGCTCGTTGTGATGTACTCGAGTTTCTATTTGAAATGTTCCATGGAAAGAGCTCGAAATACATATTTTATAAATTTCTATGAAAAAAATGAGCACATGCATACTTGTCACAATAAATTATATATAATAAATGGACAAACCCATTAGAAACACCATCACTCTGCAATGCTCCACCACCTTGTCCATATCCATAGCCTTTAGGCCCAAATTTCTTCGCATAGCACACTGCAAACATCATGCAAAAACACACACGAATACATTCAGTGCAATATACAAAAAAAAAGTAAAGGTATAAGAGAAGTTATAGCAAAATATTTTTGCATTACAATCAACATTTAACCATCAAAGAAATGACAAAAACATTTTTAACACTCAGTTTAAACTAAAGAAATACAATAAATCCATATATGTTTAGCAGCCATAATTGACCATATTAATTATTTCAATTAAATTTTCTTTTTATCCAAGGTCTTGGTTGAGATGAAAAAGTTAGTGTCATGAGCAGGACTTGAACATGACCTTAAACTGCAGCTCTAACCATTTGTCACGATAGCTCAAGTGGTTAGAGCAGAGGCATATTGAGCTGAAGATCGGGGGAACGATTCCTTCTCATGACACTAATTTTTTCTCAACTCTCAACCAAGACCTTAGATAAAAATAATATTTAATTGAAATATATAATAAATTTTAAAAAAATTCAAACTTTTATTTATTTTTATAGCTTAACTTTATACCATTAAAGCAAGAGTCATCAAATGCATTTATGTTTTGTTATAATATTAACGTAAATTATGAAAATTTGATTTGACATGACAACATCAGAAATGCCATATATAATGAAGTAATATTAATGATTAAAATAATAAACTTAACTATACAATAATTCTTATTATTTACATCATACATTGCATTTGCAATACATTTAAAATGAAGTTGTGATTTATTAATAATCTGTATAAATATTTATATTTAAATATTTATTTTAACGGGTGAGTACTGACAGAATAATTGTAAAATGAGTTACACGCTTGCATAGATGACAGCTTGCTTTCCATCTCAACAAGTAGTAGCGATGGAAAATAATTGCATTGTAAGAATAGTTATTGTAACACATATTACCTTTGCAGTATATATCTTTGTCTGGCCCTTCACAACAATTCGTAGAATCCAGTCGTTTCGAACAATCGCCACATTTGAAACACTCTCTATGCCAGCCCTGGGAACATGCACATGCAATAACACGATCAATCAAAACACATTAACAAAAACACTGAAAGTGCAAAAGGATATTTCTTTCATTTTCTTAGTAATTATTTTTTTGTCCGAGTTCTTTAGTAGGCTTTGAGACGATCCACAAAAGTACATTCATTTCAAAGGTTTTCAAAAAATATTTCACATATGTTATATATGTGATAACATTCAACAAGTTAAAAAAAAAAAAAAATCAAAAGTCAATATATTGCTGTGTTATTTATCATACAAGTTTGCTTAATGGCATGTCTTCTCATTCATTTGTATTTTGAATTGACTTTTAATTTTTTCCTATTAACCAAAGTACTTATTAAGTACACTAAAAATAATAGTGGTGGTATCAGTAATTGCATGAGCAGAGTGGTGAAGTAATTGTTCTAAAGGAATTACATGCTCGGAAAAAGTTTCCTTTCTATTCACTTACATCTACAATAAACTTCTTTATCTGGTCCATCACAATGCTCCAATGAGTCAAGAGTTCTCTTACACCTGATACAGAAGAAGCAGCTCCTATGCCAACCCTACCTCATAGTCAGTGAAAATAATGTTATACCTTTCATGCATCATTACATATGATAAATGATAATTTTGATAGTTTATTGAATTATTTTCAAACTTTTACAACACACAAGAGACACGTCAAAACTGTTTCATTCCCTATTAATAGACATTCTTCAGCTTGGAAAAACAAACATACAATGTCCCACTGTTTGTATATTAACGTTTGTAGTTCAATTTTTTTTACATTTTTGGAATAAAAGAATCATTTATCTTATCATTTATCACTCTTAATAGAAGGAACAAAATATCTAGTGATTTTTTTTTCAACACTAATGTTGAAGCATGCAATAATGTTAAATTAAGGCAGTTAAAACTAAATAACGTAATTTTCTATTTTATTTTTTCTTCAACATAACCAGGATTGAGAATTTTTCATTAAATATACTTATGAAAGACATTATTGGTTGCATAGTTATTAATGTTTATTACTTTTTTAAATGGTAACAGGGTTTTGGTTGCAGTAAATAATCCACATATAAAAAATTATATTGCAAAAAGTCTTTCAGAATATTTTTAAAAAAAGGCTATAAAGATCAGAAATTTTATGTAGGACAATTGTGATATAATTTTAATTTCTTCATTAAAATGTAAGTAGTAGTGAAGACTGTCCGTTTTATTTTAATGTTTAATTCTTAAAAGACAATGTTCTGGAAAAAATGCCTGATATTTTGAGCAATTTGAAATATTGTGGAATAAAACTAAACGAATATACACTCTGCTCAGGCAAGGTGAACGTGTACTTTTCCAGTGATGGTAGCTACGCTAACTTTCACTGAGTGACATACTATAAAACTATAAATATATAATGTTTAATGTTGAGCTGTGATGATTGCTAATAGCAATTATCATTAGGATGATCTAAAGAATATGATTTAAATGAAAATGCTTAAATAAACACAATAAAAAAAATTTTAAAAAATAAATGCCAACTTACCCTTCCTCTGGCTAGCATTTGCTCAGCAGCATAGACATATCCACCGCATCTTGGGCAGCCTTCTCCTTCTGGTGCCATAGCTATTGCACGGACTGGCATTGCTGCTGTTGCCCGTGTCCTAGCCAAACCTTGCATTCATTGACTTATTCTCAATTATTTTTTTATTATATCACACATGTTAATGTAGAAAGTTAAATTAATTTAGAAAAAAAATTGGAAATAATGAAATGATAATAAAAAATAATTATTTCACATTATATTTTAATCTGCTAATTCAAATCATGATATATGATAAAATGACAGAATAAAATAACACAAGAAATAAATAAATAAAACATCTATGTTAAAAGCATTAAACTAAATATAAGTAACAGAATTTTCAGCAAAGATTATTTGCAGAAAGCTGTAAAATCGGTAAAGAATTGCTAAATGTTAACTATTATGGAATTTAGAAAACTACAGAAAATTGTATAAGATAGCTAGTATAAGGCTTGGTTACTTATGGTACTGAATTGAATTTTTAATTTAAACAATTTAACAGCCAAGTAAGGGCATTTTCCTTACCAAATAGACCTGATATTTGAAGAGTGTTTTAACTAAGGCGAAAAATTAATAGAAAAATATTTTTAAAATGTTATAAAGTATTATTGAGAAAAATTGTTAATAAGAGAAAATGGATTGGTGGAGGAAAAACAAGGTTGCAATTGGTCCTCAGCTATTTTTGAATATTGTGCTAAGGGCTACTTTGTTATTTAACCTACAAAAAGTGGTCATATGTCTGTGTAGCTACAATTTTTCAAGATACTAAAACTTTTATTTTTAAAAGTAAACCATGGAATGATCCATGCAATATTTAGCGAGCAAAAATTGTTCCTCATTGCTTAATATAACTATTTCATCGTCATTTTTGAAGTGGTAAGAAAGTCAGATGAAAAGTGAAATAAATGGGTAATTACATGATTGAACCTTTCAACCCTAGTAGCAGTAACTAAATAAGCATAAAGTGGTAATTGCTGTGAGATTTCTAGTAGTATTGGTTGAAATAAATCAATAGCATCAGAGATCAGTAACACATTTACCAACAGTGAAAAAATCATTTGATACCATGATGGTTATAATAAAACAATTTTTAATGACAGTAACTTCTGCTTTAAGCCTCTAGGTGCCCAAAATAAATTATAAGAATCAAAGAATGGTTCAGTAATTTGACTATTGTAACAAGGTTTGTTTTTGTACTTCTTCTTTTCCATTAAAGTTCTGTGGATAGATTACGGTAAATTGTAAGGATTTGTTAAGACATAGCACATAGAAGTAAGCTGTTAATTTCTTGTTAGAACTGTTATTTTGCGGACAGTTATTGTAATTAACAGAATTACTCCTTTTCGTAAGCAATAAAACAAAACGTTTAAATAATAATCTAGCAGACATTCATAATGCAAAGCCATAGCCATGCTCAGTGATATTGAATTAATCTCACCATTCCAATCTGGCCTGGTATATTTTCAGACAATTGATATTGATGTGAGCCCCCACAGTGATAATTTAATCCTTACTACATTATTCAATATAATTATAAACACATTGCTCCCAATTATCGCTAAATTCAATCCAAAGCTTTTCTACATAATTATATTTTTGTAATATGATGTTTAAATGTTTTTGTATTATTATTAAAGAATATTATATTTAGTTCTACTTAAGTCAAGCATTTTTTTTTAAACATTGGAATGGCGCGAGCGTGTAGCTGTATAGGGGGGGGGGTGTAGTAACTGTTTGTGTGCCATTCAAACAACTTGTCAAAGTAATAGTTCAGATAATATACAAGCTATTGTATTGGCAGTTCTCACAACACATCTTTACTGTGAATCGAGTGGTGCGTTTTGAGAATTTATGGCAATAAAGCTTTGGTTTGTGATTAAAGCGATGAAAAGAAGCAACTGTGATCAATTTCAACATGTACTGTTAATACTCATTGCAAAAACTGAACTTTTAGTTTATCACACTTGTTTACTTTTTTCTTTCTTTTTCAAATCTATTTACATTTTTGTGTAAATCCAGATCTTTTCTGTATATCTTGCCCCATATTTACTTAAGTTTTTTATTATTTACTTTTTATTCGCTACCATCATAACATTACTTCAAAAGTATTCAGCAAATGATAGAATATTGTATTGATGAAATAAATAATAACAGCTAACGTGCTATTAATATTCATTTATTTAGATAGTATTTTACATAGCAATTTGGATATTTGCTTAATATAATATTATGAATTTTCATAATATAAAAGTTCCGCAGAATGAATGTTTTGTTACATTTACTTAAAATTATGTTTATCTAAAAAAATATGACATTTCTTAAAAATTATATAAAATGCGGGAGTGTGGGGGTTTGGAGAACGTTCCTGTGGCATCCCTGGTGTTTAGTTACTGGGAACAAAAAGGGAAAAGGAGTCATGCACAATGATTCACTTAAATGAAAACACCCAATACAATAGTAATAATTGTTCAAATCATTAATACAATCTTGAGTAAATTTAAGTATATACCAATTTAAACAAATCATATGTATTAACATATTGTTTCTTTTCTTTATTATTTTTCTGACAATTATTTTAGGATCCAAATTATCTCAAATGCCAAAGTATTTATTTTAATCATTTGCTATAATAATAATAATAATAATAATAATAATAATAATAATAATAAGGAAAATGCCCTTTTTATTCAAATGTTGTCTAAGAATTTAAACTGCTCAATTATATTTTTGTTTAAGGTCATAAATAAAATGGGACAAATTTAAAAAATATTCACTCTTCCTTCTATTTTAATTAAAGTTAGTTTTAATTAGAGTACAATTATATAAAACATATTTATTGTAGAACTTAAATATATAAAAATAAAAGAGCAAACTTACGCTTCAACATTGCTGGTGAATTGTTCCCCCTTATCCGTGCTTAGACATCCGGCTCCACCACCAAAACCATAGCCTTTAGGCCCGTATTTGCGGCCGTGGCAAACCTTGCAGTACAGTTCACCTTCGTGTTCAGCACAGTTTGTGGAGTCTAAGAACTTGCCACACATACCTGAGAATAAAGAACAGTTGTTAATTAAAAATACATACACGTATGGATGTCACTTGATATTAAAGATATTTAAGTATTTTATTACTTACCACATTTAAAGCACATTTTGTGCCATTTAAAACCGCCGGCAACGCGCTCCTCTGCCGCATACACCGACTTCCCACATTTTGGGCACTTAGGGTTTTCTACTGGCTTGAAAGGCATGATGCTAGTTTACGATTGACTTTTTTAACTAGAAAGAAAATTGCACCATTTTACTATATTTGCAACATATGGCTTACATTCATTAAACATTTATATATCTGTTCTGTAATTGTTAGAAACAATAAAAAAATGAATAACTGGTTTTGTGGCCATGTAGAAACAAGTAAAACTAAACAAAAAAACCTTATCTTAAAAAGAAGTTTTTGAGTACTCTATTCCATCTTTTGGTGTCAAATCAAAAGAACTCTTTTTCTAGTTTAATTGAAATTTAAACATTCTCAATATTTTTTCTAAATTCTCAATAAACTGTGTTAGAAGATGGTTTGACGGTTGTTGGTTGGAGTTTATGCTTTTTAACTCTTTTGCAGTGTATCAAATGTTATATGAATTCGAAAAATGCTTTCATCAGTTATAATCAAGTAATTCTTTGTATTCGTAGACAAATTTTACAATATAAGCACTTTTAGAAAGATAAAAGTTCACTGAGGCTAAAACAAATACCACAGTTCTTAGTTTACACAAATAAATTGAAATATTAAAAGAAAGTGATATGAATGGAGAATGTAGATGTTAATTTCAAAATATTTGATAAGAAAGAGTGCTAGAAGCATAAAAGCAAAACTGTTAGCTTACTTAAAATGTTGGGGGGCTTACCATTTTCCTACTGGTAAAAACAAATTGAAATAAACAAATGTTTTGAAGGTGAAATGACAATTTGTAGTTTACGTTTATTTGGCACCTAGTTTGCAATGGGTACTTTTGGGTATTTACAGTTCAAATAATAAATTACCCACACATGAAACCTGACACTATTTTTTTAAATTGTCTAACTTTTTTACTTGACTTTTTTGCCATAAGGTAAATCCACCCGAATTAAACATTACATAGGTAAAACATTCAAAATTTTGTGAAATTTGTTGGTTGAAACTGGTAAAACCCGCTCACACACCCACTAATCCATTTTGATAAATTTTCACATTCATCAAGTCAGTAATTAATTTTTAGCTATTCTATTATATTTCATTGTTGACAGTGTGAGAATCAGAATAGAGAATAAATTTAATAAGAATAAGTCTACTATCACTTAGTTAATGAAGAGATTCCAGACCATTGCATTTGAGTTTAATTTCTGAAAATCAGATATTATGTAGAAAAAGAAAGAAAATGAGAAAGGTTGTAAGTTGAGATGAGGAGTTGGTGTCCGAGTGGATCGAAGTCACGATAGACCAAGTGGTTTAAAGCAGCAGCACATTGAGCCAAAGGGTTTGTGGGTTCAAATCCTGCTCATGACGGTAACTTTTTCATCTCAACCAAGACCTTATATAAAAAGAATAATTAACATTGAAGTTTGAGTTGCAGAAATTTCAAAAAAATAAATCATTTTAGTTTATTTATTATTATTATTATTATTTTTAATGACCTTAGGTTTTTCCATATTAGGCAGAGAATGGTTAATTTAGGGGTAAGGGGCGAGTGATAAGGAATTTCAGGGGCGATGGTAGAAATCAAACTTACAATCGTGGTGTGTACCAACCTAGAGTCTAACACGCTAACCTACCTACAAAAATAATTGTTTCGGAACTTTAATTAAGATTAGAAAATAATTTTTCTATTTTAGAAAAAAAAAAGAAGAAAATTTAAGGATATGTGAATAAATTATACATAAAAAAATTAATTGCATATTTTTAAATAGGAAGACAACATGAACCTAATTACATAAAACTGTTTGTCAACATGTAATGAAAGTATATTTTCCCTGACTTTTATTGTGGAAAAGAAAAAAAAAAACAAACATGCTATCGCAAATGGAGTAAGACAGGGTGTGGGAAAAAGACAAACGAGATTTTGGTTGCCTGCCAAGGAGGGTCGCCGGCCAAATTTGGTCTTAGCTTATGGTCAGGTGCTACATAAGCCAGAAATACCCATTCTTTCTCCCTGAATTCCCGAAATGGACTTCACCCTCCAGTGTTCTTTTTTCCAGCCTTCTAACAATCGTTGTTCAGTTGTTCGAAATCAGAAATTGTCAAGATAATTTTTTTTTTCTTTTACATTGGCCTTAAGCCAGATCAATGTTTCAAGACTGTTTGGCAAACTTTTGTTTGGCTCTTCTCTTTAAATTTGTCTAATTTATTACCAATGTTTGATTATTTTATAAAAATTTAATTCAAGCCTGGTTTGTGTACAACTGATGTTACAATGCAATTTTCACCATACCCTTAAAAAATTCATTATAAAAAATGACAGTTGGTTCAACGAATTGTGAGAGATCTGTATTAAAATAAATAATGCCAATTGTGTATTTCTGGCACTACATTGTAATCAAATTCAGTTGCTTTTATTTGAGCTGAACTTACAATTACAAAAGTTCACCATTTTGAAAAGTATGAACCGAAAAATTAAAAACATGCTTAAACTGTGCCAAAGAGGACATTTAATCAATAGATATGTACATATATGAAAATTAAACTTAACTTAAAAACTTAATTTCATATTATATCTGTCTGCCTATTTAAAATTGATTAGTTAATCGATAAGATGGATGATCCATTTCTATCTCATTTAAAAAAAGGAAAGTCGTTAAAGCAACTGCTCAAGCAATATTATGTATAGTTGCTTCAATTTCCCTTTATATTAATTTTAGAAAACCAATAAAAGTTTCCGTTTTTTAATTACAATTCCTTCGAGAAATAGAAATACAAAGTTCCCTTATGTTGGCAGACAGGTTGGTGTTTGTGTTTGTTTATTGTTTTGCATACCTGTCGAGTAGTGGTATGTTTGTTCGTCTGTAGCGCCGACGGTTTTGTCACACTAACAAGTTTCTACTGGAGCCTCAAGAAGACCAGACTCGTTTATATAAGATGCCCCACCACCTTACCTTACAACCCCAAATAGAAAATAGACCACTGCTCCACCCAGTCGATCCCTCTACGTGGAAACTATGATTCACTTTCCATTTATTATTAATCCATTCTTTCCATTTATTTGTCCTTCCAAAAATCAAAGCCATTTAATTATGGTCAATTTTATTGCGCCTAATATGAGGGGGAACATGGCAGGCTCTAAGACAATTCTCAGGCTTCGGTAAACAAAATTCAAATTTTGATTTTTTACACTATGACAAACTCGAAGCAGATTTTAAAAATACTAAAAGCATCATTAATATCAACTACAAACTTAAGGGGTATGGGAAATGATTATTTAAACTTTTGCGCGATTTTCAAAACTAGAGTAAACACCTTCATGTAAAATTCGCCCAATTCAAGAAAATCTGTCTTATCTATTTTTCATAGAACGGCTCTAAATTGTCTAATGTTTTTATAAAGAAGTATGTACCTAATATAGTTTCATCTTTCAGAGACTTTTTTTTCATTTTTTTTTCAAAGGTCAAATCAACCCGAGAGATGCCGATGTTTTTGAAAAGAGGCCGCCCGTTCGTTGGGTTCGGATTCAGGGACGCTGGACTAGAACCCGGGACCTTTACCTCAGCGATGAGCTCCTTAACTTTTGCGGCCACCGACGCCCATCAGTGATTTATTGTTTGACGAAATTCAATTATTAATACCGTTACATTGTAAAATTGTAATTTAAAATTTCCAATGTATTCCAAAAAATAATTTTTCATTAGAAAATTGCATCAGAGTAGATTTAATCAGTTGTTGCATTGTTTTTCCAAAGGTGCGTCGAAATAAACACCACCCTATAAATAGCTCCCTCACTCTCGCCCTCTCACACTCTCTCACCTTTTCTTTAACTTTCTCAAACCTATCCCCCAAACCTCTATTCTTTTGCTTTATTCTTTTCCTTGTTCATCTGTTCGTCCCTTTCCTAGTCACAAATTACCACACCTTTCTATTCCGACATCGATGTATTAGACAATTTCCAATTTAACTATCCATAAAAATGCACCCTTGTTCGTTGGAGAAAATTATCCATTTTTATTCAAATATCGTGAGATGCGGTCTGGTGTGATGTAGGTATCAGAAAAACATTTTTGAGAGTCTCAACACGACATGGCACAATTACACAGAAGACAAACACTTTGAGCCCTGAAGATGATCTCAATAAAAGATCGAAACGTTGGCACGATAAAGAAAATGTTTTTCTGATACCTACATCACACCAGACCGCATCTCACGATATTTGAATAATTATCCGTTAACGGACGCTAATCTCTACACATTATCCATTTTCGAGGGCCTTTAAAAGGAGATGTATCAGCCACATCAGCCACAATATCCGATTTACATACAAGTGAGAAAAATTACTACCTGGCATATAGTCTCTTCGTAGACATGTTTAGAAGTAAATAAATCAAGACTTGAAAACTTTTATAGCTTTTATGTGCCTCATGTTAGGAATTTTAACGCAGGTAAACGAGTCCTTAGGGTAGCCTCCAGCATTTCAGGATTTGGGCAAGTCACACACCATTCCAACCCACAAAGATTGATTGGATTTTGATTCTCGAAATTCTTCTCCTTTTATTCCGTCTAAAAACTAAAATGACTCTGCTCCTGGTGGAAAAATTAAATCCGTTTCTTCAAATAAAACTTTGCTTGTTCGTCGAACATCCACGATTTTGCTATAATACACCTGAGGACAGGGCGAGCCTTGATAATTAGGTCTATGTTAGATGCAATGTTTGGAAAGAAAATTAAACCTTAAAATAAATAAGTCGTAGTTGTAATTTCTTTTTCAGTGCCTGTGTTCTCCCTACGACACTCCCTTGCCTCCAACGATACTCATTTAAATTCGCCAAACTTTAAATTAACATATCCAGAGATTTATAAATTGTCTGTTGACACGCTGACATATATCCAGCTTTGTTGATTGATAAAGAACTATACCATCCCTGCCCAATTCTGAGATGCTTCCTATCCTAAATTAACTTGCCAATGCCACTCGTTTTAGAAATAAACGGGGAGGGCCATCTTGTAACCAAATGCATACACCCTCACGCGTCTTCCTCCTTTTCCTCCTTTAAATCCCACCTGAAAAATCACCACCTCCTCTCCCTCCAAACAGAGACCTGGTGACGTGGTCAATTTTATCAAAATTTTCCTTTCAGTAAAAGCGGCAAAAACTAAGTTCTAGCATCGAACTGTACAATACAAATATGTGATTCTCGTTTGAAATAACGAAGTTAGTGCCATTTCTCAGCTAGATGGGAAAGTTAGGTTAAATCTGTTACCACCACGCGATTCCTAGCCAAAATTAACTTGTGGTTTGTGTAAGACCATTGCTTGATAAAGTTAATCGTTATCGAATTAAACGGGTGAACTATAGAAATTGATACAGTTATTAAACTTCATTCTACGAGATGCATCCTGTTGTTCAAAAGGCAAATAATTTTGGAAGAAAATAATCGGTTTGAAATTATTTTCACTCGCCTCATAAATCACTTATCGTATAATTAATTTCACTTAGTTAATTGTTTTAGATCGTATATGGTTTTGACATTAAATCTCCTCAGTTAAAACGAAAATTATCTTCTTGACACAAACCTCCTTGTGCGGTGAGTCCGTTTGAAATTAAAAAATTCTACCAAAGAAGTACTTGTTAATAAAAATATAAATGACAATATTTGATGTTAATGACCATATGAAAACCTAATCCAGCTTCTTTAATAAAAACTGTTTTAATCCAAGCTGCTCTATGATCAAACCAAAACCTGACGTTAAATTTGAAAAATATAAATTTAATATAAAAAAATTGTCAAGGTGATTTCAACAATATTGAAGTATCAGAAACGAAAAAGCTATTTCTTTGATAATATATTAATCTGGTCTAAACTTGATTGAGGAAGCTGTCCTATTCAATAAGTCGTTTGAATGTGAGATTTTGGCTTAGGTTCAGGGCAAAGCATTTTGTTTGTAGTGGTGCCCTCCCTGGAAGAAAGGAAGAAAATAATAGATCACGTTGAAAAATTCCGTCTCTAAAAGTCCTTTACTTCTTCCCCTAAAAATAGATCAGTAATAAAAAAAAACGACTGAACCAACGCCAATCTAATGAATGCGATCTAAATGTAATCGTGAGTCACTTGTAAGACTAGTTCCAACTACTTTTGCGAGACGCGTTGTTTATTCGATCGAAACACCTTCCGCCATTAAATGTCCAATTTCGCATTTTGGACCTACGATTGATCTATCTTCTTTCAACTAAATAAAACAATAAAATTGACTTACAAATAAAATTGACGTGTTTCACCAAATAAACTATACCTTGTAGGATATACTTTAGCAACAAACAACACTAGTTCATAAACCGATGTATTATCCAATCAGAACTGAATAATCAAAATGATGTACCTCTTGATTACCGTTGCCATTATGTTACCCCTCACATTTGTCTAAATTATATTTATGATGTAATAAAGTTTGGCTGCAATAGATTTATGATTAAAACCACAAAAAAAATTGAATAGGTTTATTAAATAATACAAAAACACTCCCCAGAAGAGTGCCCAGAAGGGGGGTAAAATTCCAACCCTGCTTCCTAGCAGGCCCCCTGGGAAACGATGATTCTTGAAGGTCAGTGCGAAGATAAGATTGACTAAAGACCGAATGGACCAGTATGCTAAAGGGGTTTTAGTACTCCTAAAACCTACGCGGGGACCTATCTACCGCTCACAAATATGTCCGACACAAGTACACACACCTTCTTACCCTTCTCCTATCTTATCATACCTTATCCACCAAGTCAAGGTAGACCAGCTTAGCCAAGGGCTGCGTGGGTAAAGGGAAGTAAGCCTCCTAAGTATTATCCTCTGGTTTAAATCTTCCCCGCCAGTGTCCCGCATGGCTACTTAGATGCCCTAGACATAGCTTCTCGTGGGAGTCATATGGATCAAAAAGAAAAACTAGCGAGGAGGCAGAGGAGCTACTAAAAAGTTCCCTTTCCCTCAGATGACCAGATGGAGTCGACGGAGGAAACGGGGCAGCCGACCCCTGAAGAAACTGAATTGGTTTCATAGGTTGAAGTTGCTCCTGAACCTTATGTCATCGACAAGGGCAACCTGCAAGAGGTCAAAGAGGCTTCGACAGAAACAAACCTCTTTTCAGATTTTCTAGATCGAAGAGGAAGCGCTATGCGCGGCTTCGCAGACTATTAAGTAAAATTGGGGGATAAATCCCAAACCGGTTATATGAACAAAGGTTAGACCCTTGGTCACTATGGGGCTCTAGCATGGTAGCCAAAGACACTTAATAACAAGACACAGATAAAACTTCAAAGACTAGCATGTCTCAATATATTAAAAGGGCAATGCGTACGGGTAACAGCACTTGACCCCTTACATATCTATTTACTAAATGTGGCTTTTGAAAGTGTTAACAGACTTCTGTGATATAGATTATGTGGATATTCTGAGATATGGACATAAAACCAGATCTCAGGAGGCTTTATAAAATTGTAACATGAATTGAAATAAATGAGATGGCTCTAACGGTGTCTGACAAAATGAAAGAAAAACAATACTTTGACAGACACTTCCAAATGGACATAGACAACAGAACCATTTGGAAGAGAGGAGGCCCTAATATGGTACACAGTCGGATCGAAGATGGAAAGGGTGTTGACGTAGGGGTAAAAGGGCCAAATTTCTCTCTAGCGAAGCACCTTGGACTGACTCCCAACGATTTTCTAAGCTGAAGGCTACGCAATACAACTCTGTGCTGAGGAGTCAATAAAGAAAAATATGAAAGGTGCACAAATATAGAAAAAGCCATAAAAGAATTAAATTCGTACGCTTTCAACTCCAAACGTGTCTGGGAGTGCCTAAACTGCCTAATAACTCTGGAAAAGGGAAACAAGATTTTCTCAAAGTGGGTTCCCGGACATGAAGGTGCAGACGGAATTAAAAGGAATCGCGCAGCACTTGTCCAGGGTATGCCATAGGGCTTCCACCAGTTTAAGTCGCAGTGAAGGAAAGAATTATCTTCTACAACAACCTACAAAAAACCTGTAAAAAATATCTAGCAATTATCGTCTTGAATTAACTTTAGTTTAAACAAATTGTTTCGTTATTTTTTACTGTGTTGTTTCTAAAATAGGAAGAGTTCTTTGTTTAGTTTCTGACTCATTTTATACAAACATTAAAATGGATAATTATTCAAATATCGTGAGATGCGGTCTGGTGTGATGTAGGTATCATAAAAACATTTTCTTTATCGTGCCAACGTTTCGATCTTTTATTGAGATCATCTTCAGGGCCTGGGATTTACAAACATAATTTACATTTAGAAAATACATATAGAATATGGAATTTATACAATGTAAAAATTATATTTTATATTCTACCAAAGTATTTCTACTCACTCAAAGTGTTTGTCTTCTGTGTAATTGTGCCATGTCGTGTTGAGACACGTTCGTAACAATGATCCGACACTGCTGTGTTAACGGATATTTTACATACAACAATCAATTTTACAAACAACTGTTTGGTATAGCCATGGGTAGTAACCTAGGCCCAATACTGGCAGACATCATTATGACACATCTAGTCAATACAGTCATACCACAACTACCTTTCACATTACCCTTCCTCACTAAATACGTAGATGATATATTGACAGCTGTACCCACAGATCAAATTCAAACCACATTAGATACATTTAATAGCTTTCACCCACGTTTACAATTTACACATGAAATAGAAAACAACAATAAAATACCATTTTTAGATACACTCGTAATAAAACAACCTGATGGCACATTAATCACAGATTGGTATCAAAAACCAAGAAATACAGATCGCTACCTCAACTTTACATCTCACCATCCTCTTCATACAATAATAAACACGGCCAAAGGGCTACTTCACAGAATGATCACCCTAAGCCATGAATCATTTCACCACAAGAACATAAAGATATACAAACAGATCCTCCAAAACAATCTCTATCCTAAACACATAGTTAACAGGATAATCAACAATTACCACTCAACACGAACAGCATCCACTATTACTAACAATACTATATTAAATACATACACACCAACATACATTTCTATCCCATTTATTCAAGGCCTATCACACAAATTAAACAAATTTCTCTCATCCGATAACTTCAAAATAGCTTTCAAAAATTATAAAACAATCCAAACACTGTTTTCCAAAATTAAAGACCCCACACCAATTACAAATAAATCTGACGTAATCTACAAGATCAACTGTTTAAACTGTCCAGCTACGTACATTGGTCTAACATCCCAATATGCAAAAAACTCAAACAAAATTCTACAGCACTCGCTACCCACCACTTTGAACAACAACACAATTTTGACTTCAACAATCCAAAAATACTACATACAGAACAAAACAAATTTAAACGTAATTTTTTAGAAATGGTTTACATCAACAAGGATAAACACAGTATCAATTACAGAACAGATACATGCAAACTCAGTCGCAGCTACGCCAACATCATTAATCAAATTCAATACAGATAACAAACATATATCATCACATTACATTCCACACATCAAATAATTTTCGCATAGTCTAATTGTCCAACAATCTAATTTTCCTTTTCCCATTTATCCCTTTCTACACAATCCTGAAAGAATAAAGTGGCCGAAACATTACCAACACATTGTTTCCCTTTGTCGGCTCTTTTCACCTCAAAGAAGCCGACGACTTATACAAAATTGTCTTTTCTATACCCACTTCCTTCCCCACCACTTCAAAATCAAACATATATAAACATGAAACAGTAAAATCACACTGGCACTCTCAACACGACATGGCACAATTACACAGAAGACAAACACTTTGAGCCCTGAAGATGATCTCAATAAAAGATCGAAACGTTGGCACGATAAAGAAAATGTTTTTCTGATACCTACATCACACCAGACCGCATCTCACGATATTTGAATAATTATCCGTTAACGGTCACTAATCTCTACACATTAAAATGGATGATAATAAATTATGTAGTATTTATTACAAAAGGTTTACAAGACCCGATGTCCGCTCGAGACGTAAAAAATGTATCATTCATTGCCAGAAATTATTTGAAAATGTATAAACTGCAACAAACATTTCAATAGTAAAGACAATCTCATACGTCATGGCAAATACTATTGCGCTAAAAGTTCCTCACCATCAAATACAGATATTTTTCCACAGATGAGTATTTTTTGTCTATTTGCATGTTTTGTGGACAAGCATTTCATACGTACGAATTGGGAGAAGCGCATGAAGTATCATATGAACTCTAAAGGAGATCCCCACTAATTCATTACGAGGTTTCCCTATTATGTTTAAAATGTGGGGTAAATATTGGAAATGTATCTAGTCAAGTACATGAAAGTTCATGCGAAAGCCGTATTCCTTCAACTTCAAGAGATCGGCCATTGCAATCATCTTTCGACGAGGCCTGCTGGCGTTTTTGCAGGATGTGTGGTATACCGTTTGATAACGTCAAAACTAGGCTGCATTGCGAAAATATATGTTAAAAAAGGTAAATGGCAGACTGCTACCAAAAAAAGCTAGTCTAATTATGTATTCTGTCAGTGACGACGGATTCATCGAAATTGAAATGGCATTTAATAACAAACTGCAAACCTGTTTTTAAAAAACATAAAAACATCAGTATACAAATCTACAAATCAGTGATATTTGAGATAGACCGTTTAAAATAAAAACAAAACTGCAGTAATCATGTAGGATTCATCACAAATTATAAATCATTGTGTCAATAAAATAGGAAACGAGGTACAAGAATGGCATACTGGACGGGTGTTGGATAAAATAGAAGAAGAAGAAAAACCACTTTATTCTGGGACTGGTGTCCCCTAAGAATAATTTACATGAGATACAATAAATAACCTTCTATGATGTCACACAATTAAAAAAAAAACAGATAGATATAAATTGTGGAACAATGTATGCAAGGCAGGCCAGAAGAGGAAATTAGCAAAAACAAAAATAATAAATGCTATCGTGAGGTCTCTGCTTGGAGGAGAGGAGGTGATTATAAAGATGGGATTTAAAGGAGGCAGCGTGACGAATAGAAAGGGGAAGGGAGTTCCAGAGTTTAGGAGCTCGGATCAGAAAGGATCTTTCGAAAGTATTGGTTGTATGTTGCGGAAGGATAAGGTCGATTGGGGATGAGCGGGTCTTACGGGAGTGATGTGAAGAGTTGAATTGAAGGGATTGGATGATGTAAGGAGGACGACGAGTGTGGATGTACTGGAAGAGAAAGCAACCCAGGACATACTGAGCACGGAAGGACGGGAATAGCCAGGAAAGTTGAAACCCGGGATCCACGAGAGGTGCAGTATACAAATCTTACGCAACAATTGAAAATTCGCTTCAATCGTGCGTTCTCCCTGTCTGAGAGACCACCGTATGCCAAACAGCTGTAATCGAAGAATGGAAGTATAAGGGAAGATACAAGGAGTTTGCGGGTGGAGAAAGGTAAGAGAAGCCAGGACCGACGGAACAGGCTGATGGAGGCGATGGAATGGCGGGAAATTTGGTAAATGTGAGAATGCCAGGAAAGGCTTTGATCAAAGACTACTCCTAGGTTTTTAACCGAGGAGCAGAAGAGGATGGGGTGATTATTTAGTATGAGAGGTGGGATGCTGGGTAGGGAATTGAGGAGTTGCTTGGTCCCGATAATTATGGCGGTGGATTTGGACGGGTTGAGGACTAGGGAATTTTTATGGGCCCATTCATAGATGGAGTTTAGGTCTTTTTGGATATTTAGAATGGCTAAGTGAAGATCGGAAGGGTGAAAGGATAAGTATATTTGGGAGTCGTCGGCATATAGGTGATAGTTACATGACTGGATCGAGTCGGGCAGATCATTGATATAAATGGAAAAAAGGATAGGAGAAATGCTAGAGCCTTGGGGGACGCCAGATTTTAGAGGGAGGAAGGAAGAGGTAAGACCATTGGGAAGGGAAACAGCTTGTTGGCGATTGGTAAGGTAGGACTGGAACCAACGGATGGTGCTGGCAGAGAAGGAAAAAGATTCCAGTTTAGACGGCAGAGAAGAGTGCGGGACAGAATCGAAGGCTTTAGAGAAATCAAGAAGGACAAGTATAGTAACTTTCCGATGGTCCATTGCTAAGTGGAGGTCACTGGTAATTTTTATTAGTGCTGATTGGGTGGAGTATTCTTGGCGGAAGCCAGATTGGAGAGGGTTGAGAAGATGGGACTGCTCAAGGTGCTTGGCGACTTGTGCTGGGACTAATCTTTCTAGGGGATTGGACAGGTTTGAGAGGAAGGAATTGGGACGGTGGCCTGCCGGGGAGGATGGGTTGGGGGTTTTATTGACAGGGTGGGCAAGGGCTTTTTGCCAGGCTGTCGGAAAAACGGAGTTTTGGATTGAGTATTTATAGATGTGAGGTAGAACAGGTAGTAATATTGGGAGGAAGAGTTTAAGAAAATGGATAGGGATGCCATCAACTGCAATGGCTTTGGAGTGGGAATTGGATATGGCCTCAAGGACTTCGGCTGGGGTTAGATAGGAGAAATAGAAATTAGACGGACTAAATGAGGGTCCAGAGGGAGCGGTTATGGGGACAGGCATTGATGAAGAAGAGTTGGGCGAGACAAAGTGGGAGTTTAGTTCTTCAGGGGATACAGGAAAGGAAGTTGGTGAGTTGGATGGGCGACATAAGCCACTGTTACGAAGGAGCTTCCATTTTGCTCGAGGATCAGGACTGCTGAAGAGAGCTTCTTGGTAATGGAAGGCTTTGGCCCGACGGATATAGGATTGGGTTTTATTGCGAAGGGCTCGGAAAGAAGAGTGGTCTTCAGGAAGTTTGATTCGACGAAAGTGCCTTCTTGCCGCTTCTCGTCTTTTAATTAGGGCTCTAATTTTGTCGAGGAGGACGACGGATAGTGTGGGTTTTTAGGGGGGCATGTTTGTTAAGGATATTGAGGAGATTGGAGGTCAGGAAGCCGACCATAGAATCGATGGTTGAGCCAAGATAAACGTTGGCCCAATCGACAGACTCAAGATCCGGCCTCAAAATCTCGAATGAAAGGGTATTAGGTTGACGGAACCTTATGGTTTTGGGTGCGGGACGTGGGGTAGGATATTATATTGGATTTGGAACAAATCGTGGGAGGAGGATAGAACTTTATCGGCGGAATCCACAACCATAAGATCACGCCAGGTGGATACAGAAGCAGTGTGATGTGTGGGATTAAATGGAATACATGAGAGATTAAGGGAGAACCATAGACTTTGAAGGAGTCTTTTGTCGAGGAGGCAGAGGAATAAATTGCGTTGAAGTCATCTGTGATGATTACGTTGGTATATAGAGGGGAGTAGTTGTACAGGGTGGAAAGGAAGTAATTAGGGAATGGAACTTGAGGGGGTCGGTAAACAACTACAAAAAGGAGACGGTGGGAAAGGAGGGATATTTCACCAAAAATGAAATCTATATGAGGAGATTCGAGGATTGGGGATGTTTCTAGGATGCGACATTGTAGGCTGTTGTGGACAAGTAAGCAAACACCGCCGCCGGTTCGGCTTGGCCTATCGTGCCGGAGAATGAAATAGGTAAGGATACTTAGTAGGAAGGGACGTTTGGTTTAAGCAGAGTCTCGGAGACTGTTTACTGATCAGAATTAGAGACTACTTAGAAGATTTGGGAACATAAAGTTATACCCATAACAAAATCCATAATAAATGTTAATAACACAGAAGATTTTTCGTCTAAATTCGTGAGAACATATCCAGAAAGTCTTGTCTTATTTTAGTATGCTAAATAGGTATGACGTTTCCTGTGTTAACTATCCGACACCATTAAAAGTTATCTACATTTCACATTGTTTCGTTTTGCTTATACTATTTAAATACTACCTTATGATCTATTAACGAATAAGTAAAATAATCCAAAAATTTGTCCAACATTAAGTTTGGGATCGTTTTGAAAGTGTTTTTTTTTTATTACACTTACACGATCTAACGAGTCCGTTCAGAAGATATGTTGTTGAAAATTTCGATTGTGAGTTTTTTTTTTACGAGGGTTCGTAACAGCAGAGGTCATATAAACCCTCAGGGTGCCGGTGTTTTTGAAAAAACAAAAAAAACAACTGTAAGTATGTTGGGTTCGAATGCAGGGCCGCTGGATTCGAACCGGGGACCCTACAGTGATGAGCACCGTGTCAAGGACGAAACTTTGCGGCCACCGACGCCCCTAAGTGAGCTGTTTATAAAGTATCTTTTTTGAAACTAGTTTTTAAAATGTTTATTCAACGGCCTCGGTAAATTAAATCCCTTAGAATTTTTTATTTGAAGAATCAGAGTGAAATGGTGCTACCTGACCGCATAATTGACGTATCTGAGTGAACTACAGGAGGCTTACAGTAGGAGACTTAAATCGAACAAATTTAGTGTTCTGTTAAAGCACCGTTTCACAATCGCCCAACTTTCAGGGGCTTAGCAGGGACCGCATTAGAAGTCACCATTGCTAAAGCGTACTTGTCAGAAAACCATTTTTATTTTTTATATAAAGTATTCTGTGGTGACTTACCACCTTCTCGACGGAAAGCGACACCTACCGGGAAGCTCACCGAATGAATCAACAGTTCAATTAAATACTGCCGTTTTCTATTTTTATCATAACTTATAAATAATAATAATAACCAAATTTAATAAACCTTAATAACCAAATTTAATGAAAATTAAAGTACTATGTGTTTCTTGGGAACGTTTATATATTTGCCAATAAATGGATACACCACGATATTAACAAAACCGTAGATAACAGTCTCAAATAAATCGGATTCAGATTATTTCGAATAACTCCCAATGTCTTACATACCGTAAAAGAAAGGAAAACATTTTCATAAGTCGTACTACTTAATTGCGATTTGAGGCCATTGCATACTAAGAAAACATTGGTCGAAGTGGATTTTCCGAAAAGTTTCGACAACCGCTGATTCAATTTCTCCTTTCTTGTCGGGAAACGCTGAAAAAGCAAAGTCCGTTCAACCTGGATACATTCTTGGTCTTCATCGATTTTTAACATGTTTTAACTCTTCTCGAGGTACTGAAGGATCTCTCAATTGTGCTCCTAGAACAAGGCTGAGCTATTGATATGAGCAAAGCTTTTTATATTGATGGAAAGATGCCTATTGAATTACTTGTTCAATTTCCTTCTATTTTAGTACTTCATTTTCCTCTTCTCGTTCCAATCCGTTCAGCTCATAAAACTCATCGGCATTTGTGATTTTTCCTTCTAACTCCTTAAATGAAAAATTGAGCATCCGATATGGATGCAGGGATAAAATAAAGAAGGCTCGAGAGTTGTCCTGAGAGAATCTGCTCTTCAAGGAAAGTATTTTTATTTTTTTTCGTATGAATGAGTCGAGATAAGGGTTAATAACCAACATCCAATGGTTTTTATTGGTGGCAGAGGGAGGATTAGGTCGATATTTTTGTTTTCTACCACTCTTGGTGATTGAAAGTCGATTATATTTGTTGTAAAAGCGTTAATTTCTTCCATATTAGTAGTGGCACTTTCTCCCCTATCATGTTTTACAAGAGAGTGAATTTTTTGACATGGTTTGAGCATTGAAGGAGACTAACTAGTTCTTATTATTCTTTATTCTTTGTGAAGCATTACGTCGGGGGGAGGGCACGGCTTCAACTAAATGGTTGAAACGAAGGCTCTCGAGGAAGGAATGGTGCGAATACATTGTTCGTTATTTTAACATTTTAAATTTAGTTTCATGACTTTATAGCTGCAAGCTTTATAAATAAGCAAACTTGCTTGTTCGTTGTGGTTTCATCCTCATTTTTATGTACTGTTTATGACCTTATTTGTTTACGTATCATTTCCTCAGTTAGCTTGTAGTGGACTATTTGATATATTATTACATAACACATTAACATATTACATAACTTCGATAACATCTATTACATCCATTAGTAACTAATCTAAACGAGGGTTTATAGTCAATACGCCGCCAGCGGTTACCTCCAATAATAGGAACAGGGGAACCAATGAATAGCTGCATGATCTAGCATAATTTTCAAATCGGGTAGCATCTCTGCACGCTCACTATATGGAGCCAAGGAATTGCCCCTTCAATCAGGGGGACATATCGAGCACCCTTTCTCTGCATGCAGGAAACATACCCGTGCTTTGGCCGTCATTGGACATTAGAAATAAAGGTCCGTGTGTCAACCTCGCATGGCGTTTTCTTAATCGGATGAGGATGACCCTTCTTTTACGAGTTAGATCCTAGTAGGGCCACTCATCGAAAGTGCTCTTGATACGCAAGAGCTTCTCTGTCGATCCGGCCCATTAACACTGCCACCTTTTTTAAATCAGTAATTTCTTGCATTATCTTTCTTTATGTACATCATATTACATCACGCAACACCACTTCCTTGAAATGTTGCAATAGTACAAACGGGACGAGAAACGAACAAACAAATGTTCATCGAAAAAAGGCCAATTTGTAATTGTTCAAGAGACGCAAGAAATATCTTCCTCATGTGATTTACTCGATAACGATGACAATTCATTCAAAGTGTACAAGAAATAGCTAAAATCCTGTCTTGACTTGTTCATTAAATTTCATTGGTATGGTTGCACTAAATTATCGATTAAATAATTAGGAGAACGAAATAGTAGTAGAACTGTTGGTGGTTGCATCACCAATATCAGGCCTACGCAAAATGTATGTACTACTTGGTGAAGGAAGATGCACATCTTTTTACTGTGATCTCTTTGAAAACGAAACGTCAAATCTATCATGGCCTGATGAATACTCGTTAAAATCAATCAGAATTTAATTGCAATCGTTTTCCATGGAGAAGGAGACGCGTTTCCGTTATTGGTTTGAAAAAATATTTAAAATAAACATCTGGGTCAATGGAATAAGAATTCCACGAATTTATAGATCAAATACTAAAAAAAACTTTTGGCAAGACGGATTAAGAAATTTGCATGCAGAGACAGGAGGATTTCAATAAAAACGTAGGAATAGACCAATGTTCTAAAAATAATTGAATAAACCTTATTTACAAACCAACATTAGGTACCTTATCACAGGTATTTGTCTTTAGGCCAATTAAGCCAATCTCAATTTGTCATTAGTTTAGAACGGGTTTCAGGATTCGACTTGATCTTCCCAATCTTACCGTACCAATTGAAGCCTGGCCATTTTGTGAGCTATGGTAAGAAAGAGGTCCACGTGCCGGGTGCCATGCCCTGAGGTTATGTTCGTTGAGCTCTCTTCTTACAGTCCTGGAGGAAATCGAACTATTTCGAGCTTGTCTTATCAGGTTTATTATCCCGTAATGATGACGGATGAATCTATCGTTTGTAGACCTAGGTCGACCGGGTACTGGCCTCTAGAGTGAAGCCCTGTTTCTCTGAAGCGCTGAAGAACCTTATCTATTGTAGAGTGATTTACACTCAATCTCCTGGCGACATAGCGCTGGCTGTACCATTCCTCTAATAATGTTATAACTCTGACACTGTCATACTCACTCAAATTGACGAGCAATTGCTAAAGGCTTAAGAATATGAATAATATCAAATCAACAATGGAAAAAGATTCACTGAAAGCGATTTTTAGGCATAGCAGAGTTAACAACTCAAGTGAATCAAAAAGTGACACAATCCCTTTGTTTATGTCACCCTTCATGGATTTATAAAAGAGAAAAAATGTTATTTCTTTTTTAATTTGCAATAAATATAAAAGTTCTAAGAGGCGAGAAATGATGTTTTTTTTGTGTCCTTCCGATATTTGAGCTAAGTGTAGATAATAAATTTCTAGAGTTAGAATCTCTGAAAGACCGAATCGAGCCATTTTATTTAAGCATTGGTGGAAAACTAATTGCCTGGATGAGGTTAGACTCTGAGTCACGAGTCACCCACACTTGTACTAAATTTGGACGTTTCCCTCTCCAAGTTGCACGGGCGTCTCAGATTGGGTTACGTTTTTCAACAGTTTTTTCTCTTCGGTAGAATCGCGATTCTAACTGAGATTTGAAATTTATTTCGCCATTCCGACATATTCTCATGCTAACCTTACCGTTAAAGTAGCCTCATTTCAATTTATCGAAGTTTGATCAAATTGGACAATTGAAATTGTCCTAATAATAAATTAATCTACTTTTCTCTTATACAATATTAAAATCATTGTCTTGAAATTTAACTGTCTCAATAACCTGGTTTTGTATTAAATATGTGTAAGTGATATAAGGTTAAAAGTTTTGAGCTTAAATCACACTTATATAAATGATATTCAAAAATTGCATAGTTTAGTCGAAATAAGGCCAAACCTTATAAATAGGTCCCGCACCACACATTTAGACACAAATCGTTCAGTGTCCGACAATAAACGCGTCACTGAGTCAATCAAATTTATCCACCTGCGTTTCGAATAAATAAGCTCGTAAACAAATGTAAAAATAAACGTGATGTACGTTTTATTTAGATTTTGAACACTTTGCTCTGAATTCCGTGTTATATTACAGCAACTAATTTAAAGAGAAAATATAAATTGTATACTCTGCCAATCCGTGTACGATGGAATTGGAACGTAGTTCAATAGCACAATTTTTAAGCTAAATGAGAGCTGGAAAATTCAAAGCTTTTAAAAAGTTATCTCCCCGAACGTTAAAAAAAAGTGATAAAACTGAAGTTGGCTGGCAAAACGGCCAAAGACGAAGATGGCATTCGATCCCAACTCCAGATCAACAATAGATATAGTGGAGATGACTTGATTGGATCCACCTGCTGAGTCGAACAAATACGTTCACACAAATCTTTCTGTCTTTCGGAATTTTAAGTGATTCTCAGTCTGTTAGAATAGCCGAATAGCAGTGGGGTTTGAACCTTCTAATAACTTAAATATATAAATGTAGATTTCATGTTCGGGGGTGTGTAATATACTGTGCCCGTTGAGAGCTATTGTATTCCCGTTCAGTACTTATAGCACGACGGTGTCTAGTACACAAAGAAATTTATTAGCAGGCCCGGTTTTAGTGGTTAATTCCTTCTACGGTAACATTTTTCTTTCATCTCGTCAAATTTCCTCCCGTGGGCAAATATGGCGCGACAAGTTGTTAGTAAGTGTGTTGGTGTCTCTTCTGCTTCTTTGCATAATCTGCAGGTGCCGTGTTGGGCAATGCCAAACTTCCTAAGATGCCACTCTGCGGTGTTCTGCCAGGATTCGAATTTTTTTTGCTCCCTTTGATGCATTCTTTTGTTTCGTCCTTCCAAAATTTACTAAAAGGTTCTTGGATTGTTTACGTACAATGTACTGTTTGTTTTTGTCGACTGTTTCCTCATTTTCAATTTGACTTTTTGCTTTGAGATATTCATTCTTAGCTAGAATCTCTATTCCACAGATGGGTTCAGGACCTCTCACGGTTCCAGGACGGAATACGGCTGCCCACGTACTCTACTTTGTTCTAAAACCGTCAGGGTATCGGGTGATGGTGCCGGTTCTCAATGGAAGGGTTTTCCCTCTTTCAAATTATTTTTTTGGAACTTAAATTTGTTTGGAAATTTTGCTTGAACTCAAACATTCTGTTTTGTCGTCTCTTGGGGCCATGAGAATAGGATGTTCTTTCATGAATGTTACTTTCCATTTTAGCCTTGATAGAGGTTTTTCTTTGATAATACTAATAATCGTTTTCTTAATTAAATAGGTGTATTTGTATGTTTGGAAGAAATTTGTGAGAAATGTGTAAAGTGTTCTTCTTTCGACGAGGGATCGGGCCTTCCCCCTCAGGATACCGCACCTCTTCGGCTCTGGTCATTTCATGTGTGGGTAAATTTGTTAAAAAGTGAAAATAAAACAAATAAGCACACGGGTTCAAATATGTCATTTGTATACATGTAAGATTCTCACGGAAATAATGATACAACAAAATAAATTACACATTTAATTGAGAATCATGCCTTCCAAATGAGGACATATGAAAAAGACCAGGCACCTGTTCTTCCAAATATTCTGAATTATACATTCTATTTTATAGTGTAGCCTATATACAAACTAGATTAATCGAAATACATTAACCTTTGAACTGTGCAAATATAAAGTTATAACCATTTCCAAATCTTGATTTCATCTTCATTTTTGGCAAAGGGGAAGCATTTACCGAGGACGGGTGCAAAAATAACTATCTGTAATTGGTTTAAAAAAAAACACAGTGGCTTTTTTCCACAAATTGAAATTTATTATTTTCGTGACCCTTACTTGATTATTATTATTATTTAGAGCTCGTGAGATGCGGTCTGGTGTGATGTACGTTATTATTTTCAATTCATTATACCTGTTACGTCACTCAAGTAGTCAATTAATTGTTTCGGTTGTAAAAGTTCAAAAGTTGTTTTGATATCAGAATGCCACTTATGTAAGGATTTTTTTCGAAATATAAGATATTATTATAAAAATGAAAAATTCCCAATTCAATCTCTCAGCCTTTATTTTATTTTTTATTTTTTAAGAATAACGGATTTTAACCATAAAAGTGTTCCCTGATAAATTCAAAAACAGCCCATAATATTATAAATATTATTAACTGAGTAGTATTATATATTATTATCAGCACTACGAATGTCATTGCGTTTCTACCCAAATATCCCAAGACAGAAATCAAATATGACGACTTTATTTTACAAGTCTGTTTAACAAAAATGAGATTTATTTAACAGAAAACTAGAAGATTTTATTCTCAACAACTAAACTGCACACGTTATACATCAGATATTGTCATAAATACAAAAATAATTGATGTGCAATACCTCTTACGTCCGAGGGGTGCAGATGCCAAAATTGGGTGACATGGTTCTATTTTTTGTTCATGTATCGTTATTATAAAACAATCCAAAAGTTGGATTCCACGTTTAATAGCCGTTCAGATTTTTTTTCCAAATGTTTTATTTATTGAACGAAAAAGGAGAAGATTTCATTTATTACTTTCATTCAAAGGACCGACGAGAAGGGGAAATGCTAGCTGTTATAATATTCCCAACGCTATTAGTGTCCTGAATTGAGAGATTTTTGGACCCGACTGGTAAGCTACAGTTGCTATATGTATAATCCGTTTGGTGTATTTATGTCTCAGTTTTGCGGTCGCCCTCACTGAAAATAGAGCACAGCCCAAATATAGACACGACCGTCGACTCATCGAATAGCTCTGGGCCAGCGGCAAGTGATTGTCTTTCAAAATTCAAAATGATTTCTACGATCTATCGAATGTTGAGTTGCTGTCGAACTATGGAATCGTTGTGATTCCAGCGAGGTTTATCGTCCGACGATGATTCTATAAGCTATAATATCCTACTCTTTTAAAAATCTCTATCAAAGCCAAAAATATACGTCAAATCATATTTCGCATTTATGCTTTCACATATCTTTAAAATATTAAATACACGTATTATATGTCTTACCGTTTTAAAAAAGATTATCCGATTCCTGATTTTCTGTCTTCGGTGCATAACAATATCTTGTTTTCGTTTCTTAAATTCAATTTCTTCTTCACAGCAAATACTCGTTTCAACCTTTTGGAACTTTTTCGTGTTTGTAGGAGTATTTTCGAGCACATTTTGCATTGTTCACAGACACCTTTGAGAATACTATCACCAGGGAGAGAAGCGAGTAACTGACCAGAGTTGGGCGCTGCGCCACTATATTTAGACGGCTCGCTCCTGGGTTTTGAGTGGGTGTAGCTCTTCTTCTACTCGATGTCAAGACATATTTATATTTATTATTTAATTTTGCTTCTCATGTCCATTGAAATCTCTTTTCTCTATTTATCTAATGCCTTTTAATTAATTTCCAGTTCCAACAATATTCTTAAGATTTACAGCCATATAATTTTCACAAGTTGTCCAAATATATCGCTGAACGTTAAATTAGTGCTTAATTTGTGAAAGAAGGACTATTTTCTAAATGAAGGTCCTGATGATAAACGGTATTATTCTACTAAATCTAAAGTAGTACTTAATAGCAAGGGGATCGAGTAAAGGGTGTTGCCTTCAAACCAAGGTTTTAAAATCATCTTGAATATCAATGCTTTCTCTCTCTGATTTAAAATCCAATAGATTCCTACATCGAATGTATTCTATATACTGTTGGTACTGTGCACCTGTATTTTCCACATAACTTATAAACACAATTATCGCACCACAACTCAAATTTTAATACATTTAGGTCTATTCATATTTTTCATACATAAGTTGCTTGCAAAAATAGTACAATTAAAAAGGGAAATAAATTAATACGAAAAAGTAAAATATGTATCACCATCGATTACCATCTGCAGTCAGTTGTTCTTCAACAAATGAGTGCAGCTTAACAGCATCTATGGAATGAAATACCTTATGAAATTAGTGGCAACCTCGTTAATAGCATGCCTAACAGGTGCACAGAGGTTTTAGCTAACAAAGGAGCATCATACACGTTATTAATTGCTTAAAAAATTATTGTGTCCAATAAACAAAATTATGGAATCAAAAACTTTTATTTTGTTTGTTTTTTCAAAATCCCTTAATCAAATTTTCCTTCCGTAAAAAACCTAATAATTTGTAATAAATTTTAATGCGATTTATATTTTTAAAAAATTCTAGGGAAAGTAAATACTATAAAATTGATAATATCCTTATTCATTTTTGTACAATTTCGAACGATCCTTTACTACTGGTACATTGAGGAAGTTCTTCTGGAGGCTGTGCTGTCATGTGCTACATTTACCGGGGACATGGTAATGCTCGTCCGCATATAGCTCAAGTTGCCACCCATTTCTTGGCGAATGTATTACAATACAATGAATTAGCCAGCGTGAATCTTATACACAAATTATGGGATATTACAAAGAGAATGGCTAGGCATCGTTCGCCGCCTCTAACAAGCACTGTACAGCTTCAAACCGTATTTGAAGAAATGGTATCCTGTTTTCAAGGCCCTCTGCAAAGCCCGGCGGCTCTGGGACCGCCTCATTTTCACAGGAGATAACAGTGAGCAATCGCTGTGCTCTTTTCTCGCCAATGTAGAAGATAGAAGAATCGCAAGAGGCGTCTCGAAGGAAGGCTCAGCTAGTGACTTACTTGGCGGAACAGCTTTAGTGTGGTATAGATCTAAGAGACACACTAGGAATGAACTGATTTAAGCTCAGACAATCATTTTTTGATGTGAACTATGATCACCGGCTATGGGAGGAAATTTTTTCACCGGACTCGAGGCCCGAATGAGAGTCTCGCTATATACATTGCAAAAGTGAAATCTCTGTTCTCCCGCCTATCGTACTCAGTACCTAATGAACAAAAACTCTATAATCAGAATCACCGGGGCGGCAGTGAACCCTGTCATATTTCCTCGTTTCCCGTTTTCCCTCTACTTAAATTGTTAGTTAAATTTTAACCTCTCCCTTAATAATTGCCTGGTGTTTTGGTGAATATTCTTTCAAACAATCATTGTTACGATTTTCATTAAAATCTGTATACTGTAATTAATATAACAATAAAAATACATATAGTTTGAAATATAGAACAAAATACAAATTCTTTTTATAATTTTTTTTTAGTGTAAAGAATAGCCAATCAATATGTTGATTGTTTTACATTTTCAATTTACTATTGGACATATCTTCATTCATCCCTTCATACGTTTGTAACAGTAATACCATCTAGTAACAATTGAGTACATTTGAAAAATTGAAACCAAAAGTGACGCAACGTCGTACCTAAATACGAAATTTATTTTATTACTCTAGGCGAAGTTATTACAATTAGAACTTAATATAAATTACCCAGGGTATTATGAACGAATGGTTCTTTGGAATTAAGTTGTTAAAACGGGTGTCTGTGTAAATTTCGGTATTTTCGTTTGGAATTTTATCTTTCTGGAAAATTTCCAAATTTAGAGATACTTATTTCGCAGATAAATTAGTCGATTTAAATGGAAACTATCAGCAAGGCCAGTTCTCCCTTTTCAAAATATATCAATCTGTCAATGTTTGCTGTCCCTGAAAAACATTAAACACTTATTCTTCAATAATTTGTATGGATCCCTCCTTTCCTTCTGAACATTTGTCGAAAGGTGTTCTTGGCAAAACTACAACATTCCTGAGAAAGAGAGATATTCGAGCGGCAAAATGTCTAGCAATATTCATGAAATTGACATATGTTTTAATCAATATGCGAAATATGTCTCGATTTCAATCCTGTCGATTAAGATGACGGTATTAAGGCATTGAATAAGTTTTCTTTAATAGCCGATGAAGCTTTCTCGTAAAATTATTAAAACTGAAGATGAAGGGGTTTGCTGTAATCGCGGAGTTTCGACACATGGCCATGATCAATAGGATAAGAATCTACGGAATAATAGGATATATTAATTGGTCGAGCGGACCACGAAAACAGTGAATAATCTACAGAAAGCTTTACAATCAGATGAGGCCACGAGAGTGCTCAGGTACGTGTCAGGTAGAGCAAGTTAAAATACACTGTGTGCATGTGTTAACATACACATCTGCTATCACACGATAACATGTTAGAATCTTTCAATAAGTACACGTGACATGAGATTTTACCAAAGGATAATCATGGACTATGAAATGTAGGTTTTCTAGCGAAATCGTCATGTCGTGCACATATAGGTGAAGAATATTTAAAAACTGTGCACTGATGTCGCATTTAGTGAAAAAGGCCGAGAAGAATCACACCAAAGTGTGCATCGCATCACTGGCTTAATAATAAATGCAATAGCCGTTAAAAGATTCAGAGGCAGCATCCAGCTGGGAGAGGAAAAGCGTAGATTGGTAATCAAAGAATCCCTCCTAAACTGTTTAAACAGGAACTAACCGAGCTTAAGCCAAAACCTGCGAAATATTCCACCTGTAATACACCCAACCACTAAACATGCATCATTATTCTTTGTGGATCTCGATCCCAATCCGAACAACAAAGACTTTTTGGCATGACTACTCTTTGTTATGCGAGGGCAAATATGGAAGAACCCCACAATAACGTTTAATAGTGCGATGCAAATGATGTCAAGAATATGGGCACACGGACCCAGTGATGGCGAGCACATGACCCAACACTGGGCCAGTTAGTAGTGCAATGCAAACGATGTCAAGTATATGGGCACACGGACCCAGTGGTGGCGAGCACATGACCCAATACTGAGCCAGTTATCACTCACGCCAATTATGCATTTTGCAACGGACGTAATCCGGCCAATTACAAAGGTGGTATTGTCAGCGTCTATGAAGTTCACCGCCATTCAATGTGCATCCGACAACCCAGTGGAAAGCTTCGCAGCTAGGGACAGTCGACCTCAGGATTATTGTCTCTAAGGTCCGTCACGAAACCTGTGTTCCATATTTTGTCATTAATTTAATCCATTAATGTTGGACATTATTTAAATTTCTATTAAATGTAGAAGAAACTCTGCTGTTGTTAATTGGTGAACATTTCCAGGGCCGATAATAATACCCGGAGAGTCAACTAGCTTAGAGAGTCGGTGAAACAGTCCCTCCAAAGAGGACTGTAAGGATGCGGCTAATATAGCCAAACCAGATCAGATGAGCCCTTAATGGGTTTCTCCCTTATAAATCCTCAGGTGTGGACAATCCTATACTACTACAGAAATGGCAGGAAGTATTAATGCCATCTCTGGAAAGAATCTTTAGGGTTTCCTTAGCCTGAAGATACATACCCACTGTATGGAGCAGTGAAGGTGTTCTATTTGCCAAAAATTGTAGGGCCACAAATCAAACAACTATTTCATACCTATATATTTATACAGAAGACAATAGAGAAACTGATGGAATCTATATTAGAATCAAAGAAATGAAAACTAACCCACTCAATGCTAGTCGATAGACATATCAGGCAGGGAAGATTTAACGATTTTCATGGAACAACATCTAAACAAAATCGCACAAACAGCAAATATCGCCGTTGGAAAATACAAACGCCATTGTGCTAATTCAGTTAGAGACTGAATCCAATTATGTCCCTTTGGCTATTCACAGCGATGGTTAAACTTGTATTAGCCTACGGTTCAAAGGTTTGGTGGACAAAGGCATTATACAGCTAAGGGAGGTCAAGATCGTCAGTGCTACTCAAAGAGTGGGGGCAATGAGGATAATCCCGACGGTGCCCTAGAAGTTCTTCTGAAACTACCATCACTATGTCTTTATCCAAGGAGAGGCCAGAGCCACAATTCATAGGCTAATGGAGGGATATGCTCCAATAGCCTATTCATATACAAGGACACACATAACAAAGCTTCGAGGGTAGCTTCAGTTAGAAGAAATCTGGGGATGCCTGTGGTTGCCATGACTATTAAATTCAGTTGAAAAATTTCTAATCAAAAAACCTTCTAGTGCAGACTGGGGGAAAGGGATCCAGGTAATGCCGACCATATCTGGTTTACAGATGGCACCAAAACCGATTTTGGATCAAGAGACTTATGGAAATAAATCAAGGACTAGAATTCATATACGCATAGGACAATATGTCGCCGTCTTTCAAGCGAGACTGTGGCTATTGAACACTGTGCCAAGGAGATAAAATGGCTGGGTATTGTCAATAGAAGAATAGCCTTCTACTCGGACAGCCAAGCGGCACTGAAGGCAATTGCCCCGTCAGTATGTCTTCAGTCCAAAGTCATTTGAGACTGAACTAGAGCCCTGTCAGACATTGGGGAAAATAACAAAATTATCCTTACCTGGGTAATGAAAAGGCCAATAAATTGTGCAAGGAGAGTTCGATCAGGACACGTATTGACCCGACACCCTTTTGTGGCTTATTAAAATGCCAAAAACGCGGTTCCATTAGAAAATGGATTAAAAATAAGTCCTCCGTTCAATGGGAAGTCCTCCGTCCTGGAACAAAGGCATACGGGTACGAAGTCAAAAAAACAAGGTTTTTCTGAGAAGCTCCAGTTCATGTTATCTGACTAACGAGAGCACCATGAGGCGATGTAAAACCTGCCACGGACAGCACTAACCGTGATGAGGGTCGGTACAGAGTAGATCATAAGAGTCGCCGTCGTCTTGAATCACCACATCAAGCATCCTTTCAACAAGCCTGCAGAATGACCAGGTATTGAGTGGCCATGTAAAAACCAACAGGCACCTTTATAACTTTAATAACATCGATAACGAGAAATGCACGTGAACTCAGCAAGTCCCTCAAACCTGAGATAACGTGTTGTTTTCCTACTCGCATTTTGAAGGAGACCATGCCGATTTATGAAGGGGGTGCTTTTGGGGGGTTTGGGGGGAGGAGTGTGGTCTCCAAACAAAACTGAATTGGCGACTGTTTAGCTTGCAGATTTTCAGTGCTCTCTCTCTCTCTCTCTCTCTCTCTCTCTCTCTCTCCCTCTCCCTCTCTCT